>JAYMFT010155252.1:0-12536 GCA_038088735.1 Panulirus argus
TATATAGATATATATATATATATATATATATATATATATATATATATATATATATATCTTTTCTACGTTTAAAATTTAGACCCCTCCTGCTACCGATTGCCACAAGGCACTGTGTTTCACCTTATTAACATTTTTATGAAGAAGGAAGAAAAAAGATAGATGAATAAGATTGCTTCTCAGCTAGATATTAATCCCCGTGAGTAGTGCTAGAGGGCGCGCCATCCCACACCACTTCAAAGATTAATATTAAACCGTTTAATGAGAATCCTTACGTAACGCGCCCTCCCTCAGACGCGGACTCACCTGGAGGAGGAAGCCGACTACCGCGCGAGGTGCATCGACGCCCGCACGCACGGACTCTGTACTCTCCCTTCCCGCAAGATGTTTTTAGAAGTCATACGAAACTTTTGCTTTTATTTTGGGCTCCGGAATCTTAACTTGGTCGTTAGTGTACGTGGTTAATACTGCGTCATTTTCAACACAAGAAGAATATAATTAGTAGATCGTGCGCACCTTAAGGACTAAACTGTTGATCTTACGAGAGATTTGGCCAATCAATTAGAGGCTCAGCAGTCACTCAGGCGCTGGTAAGGGGGCTGTCAGCCCGCCAGTCAGAAGCAACCACGTCATCCAATTAGTGATGTCAGAATCGCCCACTGATTAGTCACGCTTGTCCGCCTGCCAGTCATGCAGTCAGAACTATGACGTCAAACACGAGATCCGAAGTTATGCCACCAGCTTGAGGGAACAACAGCCCATCACGCCCAGGTCTATAGGTACATAAAGGCTTTCACAACGTCATATATATATATATATATATATATATATATATATATCTTTGATAAAAAAGATGGCATCAACGTTTTGAGAGAGAGAGAGAGCATATATTTTGAGGAGGTGAAGGTCCTTTCCCGGCTGCCGTTGGTGGCGAAACGAAGGGAAGAAGACGATTATGTCGAACTCTGAGGAGTTTGCAAAGGAAGGAAGGAAAAGAAAAGATTGTACACTCCTTTCTCTCCTCAGTGTATGGTAGGTTTACGGAAAGCATCCAGGCACTTGTGTACATATGTAATATCTTTTTTTTTTCTCTCCTCTCCTTTTTTATAGGCACATATGTGATGCTACAGGTGTGTGGGAAGGGGAAGGGTCGGGCTCTTCGTGATATATGGGTATAAGTATAGAGGAACATTGACTTGTTTATATTTCAATATGTCCGTGTGTTGTGTCAGGGACGAGAGCTGACTATAAACAGACTGGTGAGTCAAAAAGAAAAAAATGACTGTGTGTTGTATACTCGCTCCTCACCAGTTTGATCTTACAGTTAAAGGGGTCTGCTCGTGGACAATCCATGGCTCTCGCGTGCGACTGTGTCTGTGTGTGTGTGTGTGTGTGTGTGTGTGTGCGCGTGCGAGAGAGTTCTCCTTTTCTTTTATATCACATCGTATATTTCCAGGGTAGTGACGACGAGCCTTAGCAAGCTAAGGCAGATATTCTTGGAGAAAAATATAAGATCCTGGTCAAAAAAAAAAAAAAGTTGGCATAGTAAAGAAAAACAGAAAAAATAAATATATATATATATATAACATGTCTTCTATATCTCCAACTTGGGGAGATTCAAGACTTGGTTAGTGTGTGCTAAAAGAAAAAAGAAAGGAAGAATATGTGTAAAAATCACTCATGAGTGTACATATGAACTATGATTTTATACTGTGTACAAACGAAGAGGTAACAAGCTGCAGTAGCCAGAGGCGCTGAAGATAAGGATGTCTGGACCGAGTTCAGAATCCCCTCTGTCCTCTCTGGTCGGTGTATATAATATATAAATTCATACATGCATACATACAGGCGTCACTCCCCATACTAATGTAGCCAAGTTGAACTCTTTGTGTTATAGGAACATAGCATGTAAGTGTCTTTTGTACGCAATCATCCACCAGTCACCGTATTTTGCCATACTTAATACATGCTTATTTTTCACCTTTATTACCGAACCTGTCATGGTATAAAGATTCATTATATACACGGATGAAAGTCTATATATATATATATATCATTTTTCCTTTTGTGTCTGTCTGTATCTATTCAGTCAATGGCTTTCTTTTTAAAGAAGAAAAAGAACATCTTTTGCCGATGTGCAGATTTCTGTTCCAATGTAAGGAGATGAAAGATTGTATACATCTAGTTCTCTTACGAAATGGGATTATCCAAGAATAATGTACCGTAGAGTTAAGACAAATATTAGTGTACCATTTGTCTATGTGATCATCAATGGATTAAACTGTATTTTTAGAATAAATGGTGTTTCTCTAATGTCCATGAGGCGAGAGCATGAAATTACCAAAGAACGTGGTGAGAACTTACAATATATCAAACTGTTCTTTTACAGCCAGTGAGTGTGAATCTTTAAGACCCTAATGAGAAAAGAGAGGGATAAGGAAGGCTATGGCAGAGCAGTCATTCTTTTTCTTTTTTTGTACATTATTTCAGTACACTTCTGGCCTCTCGTGGGAGCCCTTTGCTAGCAGTCAACTGAGAATGACAGACGAGGAGAACATCACACACATACAAGCTCAGGTAACTATTTGCGTTTGACAACATGTAAAAAAAAAAAAAACTCCGCCTCTGGCAGTATGTGACCTTCTGACCTCCAGGTCACTTGACCCGCTGTGAACTGACCTGAAAGGCTATGATTCCCTGACCAGACATAGATTATGACCTTCTCATTGGCATAGTCTGTCGTTTTCATAACCCTGATATTTTTTTTACAGGTTGTATTATGTAGAAACTAAACAGCCCCTGTCATGAATCTGAATTCATGTTAGATTAGATTTAACAATTAATCTGTTGACATGAGTATCAGATCATGTTGATAATTATGTCGAGAGAAGAGTGCTTGAATCCAGTCTCTTAAACTCCTTAGAAAATGTTAATAACGAATATTAATCACACACACACACACACACAAACGTGCTTTGGTTAGCCCTGTGCCTGATGGCAACTTACCCCTTTGTTCCCAGCGGGCGATAAAGCATCATGACCACGAGAGAAATAATGTGATGTTAGCCCACACTGCTCGTTTTTCTATTTCTCTCTAACGACTGCAAACGAGTCCGGCCCGGGGTCATTACAGACGGCGAAATGGTCTCCCCGCCATGTAATTGCCGTGGTAAAATTGGTTCTTCACCAGTGTGTGTGTGGGCGGGGGGGTCACACATCTACATGATTATGATGAGTGTTACATCATTAAGGCTCGTCTGTACCTCTCCACATTCTTAGTAATGGGCCTCATGTACTCACTTAACAGCGATGTTGGCATTGCTCGTCACAACAAGGGACCTCTTGATGAGACCAAACTATCCCTCATAATGACTCAAACATCCACCTCCCATGTCCTCACTCATTATGAAGCTGAGACCGTCACTCACCTCATGCTGAAACCTTATCATCACTCATAAAATGTCCCTCACATGGTGAGCCCTAACTATCCCTTATGCCTTCTGACACACACACACACACACACAAGTGTAAAACTCCCAACCCCACAAGGAATAAGAATAGGTAATTGAACCCAGATACAATTACACAAACACGGGCACAATTTGCTTCGTATTTCACTCCACGGTCTCTCCGGATAGGTAGAGGCAATCGTGTATCTTCCATTCTACCAACAACTCTACCGTGCCATCATAATCGATAGGCCGTACCGTGGCTCGCAAGGACGCATCATGATGACCGAATTGGTCGCACGCTAACAAGCTCCATGTGAGATGTCGGGAGGATTGGTACGTCTGTCCTCGCAACCTCCTCCACTACAGTACAGGGAGTTGAACCATATGGGAATGAGTTGAACAGTTGAATGACTACTACTACATAGTACAAGGGGACGGTCGGTAGGTACCGCTGCTAGTGATCTACGACTTAACGTAGTAATATAACAAACTCTGAGGTTCACAGTCAGTGTGTTCGGTTCTTCCTTACGGTTTTGATGTTTCGTATGTTTCGGCCGAATGATGAAAGAGAGAGAAAGAGAGAGAGAGAGAGAGAGCGAGAGAGAGAGAGGGTGTGAGGGTTCGGTCGTGTGGTGGGGGTGTCATGAACTACGAACCACGTTCCGTGAACCGCATGAAGCACCCTTGGGTGTGTCGAACCGAGGCAATGTGATGGGGCGGCAGTAGTACCCTTACACATTGCCAGTAGATACCGAGACCTCACGAGGAACGCGAGGAGCTCCTACCGCCCTTCGTAACGAAGGGCACTACAGCGTGTTTGATGTTGCCCGGTGGGTTGGTTACCGTCGGAACGCTGACTGCTTCACGATGGACTGGGCGACACCTTGGAAACTGGAGGTATACAGACGACGGACCACGGAGCGGCCTCCCTCGCCGCACCACCCACCCCTTACGGACGACCAGGTTGGTTAGCGTATTTGGTATCGTGAAATAACGGGGCGGTATGTATTCTTAAGTATATTTGTGCAGTTACAAACGTGTGTGGAATGACTACGACAGAATGTATGGCCATGCATCAACGCTGGCAACTTCGCCGGGGTTACAGGGTTGCTGACGTGCGTCCGGAACAACTAGCTGGCACATCCCAATGCCTCAGAAATGCGCCATCAGATAGAACAAGAGATAATGGATTTGAATTAAAAAAAAAAGTAGATTCAGGCCGGATGTGGGTAGATATTGGGACGGGAATAGGGTAGTAGATTGATGGAATAGGTTGGCAGGCACAGTAGTGGAAGCTACGTCTTTAAGGTAGCTTTAAGCGAAGGTTATAGATGTGTTTATGGCTTGGTTGTAGGGTGGACAGACTCAGGAGGACTTGCCTAGCATGGGCCAATAGGCTTCTTGCAGTATCCTCACTTCTCATGTTCTTGTGTTCTTTATACCTATCGTCGCTGGTCTCAAAGTGTTCACACTAGAGTATGCATCGATACTCCCTGGAGCTAGTTAGTGTGCCTTAGCATTAAAGTTTGTACCATCACATCCGAGCGACTGTACTCAATCATACACATCGTACTATAACAACCGGACCACTGTTTTCAGGCATACACATTGTACCACCACTTCCTTGCGGCGACTGTACCCTGCCGTGAGATGCGGCACAGATATTCCCCTGGCTCGAGACAGATTGAGAATTAAATTTTTTTCATTTGCATATCCTTTGCAATATACTTGTTTTTTACAAATTTCTCGTGAATGATCAGTGCAATGGACTGCAATAGGGACAGTGCCATGGTGAAGGGACGAAGTCAGGATAGTAGAGCGGTGAGGGATAGGAGGGATTTATGCCATAGCGAAGGTTATGGATAGCGCTCCGGTCAGGAGCAGGGATAGTGACAGAGCAAAAGGTCATGGATGCGCATTGGTGTGGGGACACGGAGAGTGTCATGGCGTCGTTGATAGATCTGTGACCAAGGCTTAGACACAACGCCATGGTTAAAGTCAGGGAGAATACCATGGTCAGGGAAAGGAATAGATAGTGCCATAGCATCATGCATGGTGCCATGATTCGGGCGAAACATAGTGGTATAGCGAAGGTCAGGGATAGCAGCATTTCTAGGATCTGGAAGAACGCCATTAAATGTTATAATAAAGGAGTGAGTGGCCGAGGAATGTCTGACCCTAGGTCATAGCTGTAAAGGTTCCTTTTTTACCCAAAGAGACCTTGAGAGAAAAGGCTCCTCCTTTAGTATAGCATCCTGTAACGAGAGGCCTTTTTTTTTTTTTTTTTTTGTATCAAGCTATTTCTCTAACCAGAGCTCCCTCCGGTATTACCACACAAGAGGCCCCATGTTTAACGGGACATTCTTTAACAATAGCATCCTTCCCGAGAAACAGGTAGCAAAACGAGTTGATCTTTGACCAAGAAATAGGAAAATAGTTCCTCGGAACATGGAGCCAGGGGGTGTGCATCACTACGGGACGGGAGAATGGGGAAAGTTTTCCCTTTGGATACAACACGGCGAAATGTTTATCCAGGACTTTGAAGATCAGCGATCCTTCAAGAGGTTTAAAGACCTGGGTCCGTCTCCTTCACGGACGGGGGCTACCACTGGGGCGTGCCTAGTGGGCAGGGAACCCCCCTGCTGCAGGGGCTACCCCTGGGGCGTGTTTGGGCAGGGGTAGAAGGCGTAGTTATTCTCCCTGAAGAGGAAGCAAAGCTCGCCTTGGATTGATTGTTTCCAGTCCCTCCTGTCGTCCTAGGTCACATGTCGTCGACATTTCTCTCCGTCACGAGTTGCACGTTGGAAAAACGCTGTCCCCGGTTGTTTGTGTGTGGTTCGGGTGAAGTTGGGAAAGAACTTCGTTTGTTCTGACTTGGAGGTAACGAGGCATAGAATTGCAGGGTTTTAAGGGCAGTGGTAGACACATTTGTGGTGTCTGTTTTACGCTTGTCGTCGCGAGACGTTTCTTGCTGCGTGGAAAGCTGCTTGTCTCGCTTGTTGCTTGCAATACACACACGAGGAATATAAACAGGTTCTTCTGTAACTGCTTTGATGTCCTCATCTTCACCGTATGGTATATGGCGTCTTTTTCTTTTTTTCTTTTTTTTCTTTTTTTGGGGGGTAAAGCAGACGGGTCCTTGTGTTTACCGATTGGCTCGTCCCATCTTTTGTTTCTGATTCGCTGTTGTTAGAGTTTATTTTTTTTTTCCTTTTATATTTAGGGGGATGAACAACCGCGTCCTTCCTTCTCTTTGTCAAAGTGGTTCACCCAATTATCATTTCTCTCTCTCTCTCTCTCTCTCTCTCTCTCTCTCTCTCTCTCTCTCTCTCTCTCTCTCTTTTTCTCTCTCTCTCATGCTGTATATACTGTGGTGTTCAGTGTCGTATTTCACGATCTTCCAGCTTCTTGGCAACTATAAATCGTCTTCATTTGGTGTAATTGCCTCGCCCTGTAAAATCCAACTGGCACACGCGTGCCGGAGTTTATTGCTTCTGTTTTCTCTTATCTCTCTCTCTCTCTCTCTCTCTCTCTCTCTCTCTCTCTCGGATCTTGAGAGGAGCTGTGTCAAGCGTTTGTTGGTTTATTGGTGGTGGTTCTTAATTGGATGTGCAAGCCTGGGTTGTTTGCTGTATCGTGATATCTGAGACTGTTTACGAATCCTCGTGCTTTTGTCTTTGGCGAGTCCGTTGTTTTCATAACCGAGATTGGTACTGGTGGATTCTTTTTAATCTGCAACAAAACTGAGAAGAAAAATGAGTTTTTGAGATTGCAATGATTTTGCTGACTGCACCAGTTGCTCTATGGGTTCCTCATTCCTTCGCGTAATCTGTGTTGTCTGTCTGTTTCCCCTTTCTTTCATCGGGGAACCCGATGGGATGTGGTTCAACTTGAGGACTTGGTCAGCAGCCTGAAGCGGACTCCTATCATCACAGGATTCTCCAAAACTCTCCTGAACAGAAGTAGACAAGCAGGTCCTCCTCACCCAGAACAGTACCAGTCGGAACATACCTACACGTCCTCAGCTCACAGCACTGACGAGTGCACACATTCCAACGACCAACCCAACTTTATAATTTACTACGAAAAAAAGGAGACTCGGGAGTCTCCTTGTAGAAAAACAGCCTCAGCTGAAACTGGATTCTCCTGCAGAATTACCGAGACGTGTGTTGCAGATCCACCAGCCATGACGGTGATTGAAAATTCCTGAACGACATTAATTACGTGGGGGAGCCACTTCCTCCAACTTCCTCTCCAAGACGTATCGCTAATGCACCTCCGAGAGTTTCTTTCCCCAGAAGTTCTCGTATGCATTCGAGGCACGCGCGTCCACGGTACAGTACAGGATCGTGAGAGCTTCATCTCGTCTGCAGCCGATCAGAGATGGTCACTTCAAGGGAGTGAGGTGAATTTTCCACCATGTGAACCAAGCGCGTTCACCACGCTGCCAACCCCCTGGGACCAGCCCCGGTATCTGTTTCCAGTGCACTTTTCTCGCGTGTGTTACTTTCGTGTCCGCCTTCCTCGCATGAATCAGTCGTGCTCGCTTCTCGCCTGAATTGTTACCTGAAGAGCAATGGAAGAGCGAAACGTCCACGCATGTTATGAAGACATAACATACAAACTTACTATAGACGCTATATATATATATATATTCAGTTGCATATATGAGACTACAAACAAGCACAACAACGAACATCTATCATTTCTTTTCCTAGAGACTGCGTATTTCAGACTTCCCCCCAAAAGAATTTCCCTTACACGTTTTATGTCTCGTATGAAACCATATTGATCTTCAGACCTTCACAATTAGCAGTCGTGAGACATTAAAGCCACATCTCTATATCCTTTTCCTCCTCATTGAAACTAGGGAGTAAAGAGGGTGAATTTAGATTAAGAATTAGCCAGGTTTCTCTGTGCGTCCTTCATCACATCATCCAAGGGTAAGGTGAGGGCTCCTCTTTATGAAGCACTCAAAGGTACTAAATAAGACACTGGGATATTATATTTCCCCATGAATTTTGGAGAACAAAAAAGTTTGTGCTGTTATCTTCGATATGATCATAATGAAAGCAAGGAAGTATAGAAGTATTTAGGTTTATGAATGTAATGAATCCAAATAGGAGGAGAGACAGGTTGTCCACATAATAGAACGGAATGAATGTATATATATTGAAAGAGAATTTGCCATACAGTATCTGCAGTTACGCTGGCATGTAAAGAAAAACTGTTTGCAACTCCCACACTGGCATTAATTGCTGCTTTCTTTATGCATCCCTCACTGTGTGCACATTTGTATAGCCGAGTGATATGAATAGTCCCCACAATATCCCCTCCGGTCTAATAGAGTTGAGCCAGAGTGAAAAAAAGTTAGTATCATCATTTCGGATGCAATTCGCATGAACTCTCCTCTGAAAGAGTTAATCTGTTAAGACATATCTCTCATTCGCTTCCCCCGGGACCCGCTGGGGGGACAAGTTAATGAGTATTGCTGCAGTATTTCCAAGAATGTCATGAATATGTGGCAGGAAGAACATGGCAAACTATTGCCTGGGCTCGGCTTTGCTGCTGTAAGGATGGTTGAAGAAAACCCGTTTTCTTTCTGGAAAGGGAAGATGATAGATTCAGAAACTTTTTTGTCTTTTTCTTCGTGATGATACGTCCCCAACTGTTCCAAGGCCTTGTCTGTTTCCCTTCTAAATGATTTGAAACATACAACCAAAAACCCAATGCTATAATTACCGTCTCACAATAGTTACACTATCCACCCACCACCTTAAAGTCTTCTGACCACAATCTTATTTCTACTACTTTTGAATGGACGTATCCACCAAGCTCCTCAATCCCAACCTGGCAACGCCATCTGTGGCGCTTTGAGGGAGCTTAGCGGTCATCCCTTCATTCCTTCTTTATTGACTTCCCCCTGGGATGGATATTGCTTCACTGGCTTCGATGCCTCATGCTGTGCTGAACATATAGCAGAGTCTTATCATGGCAAGAATATCGTAGTGTTTGGTCTGCTGACAATTTCTCCTCTATGACTCACCCTCTGTTCCCTCCTCTTTCAGGGATACGGATGGAACCTCTGTCGCATCCCTCGACATCTCCAAAGCATTTGACAGGGTATGGAATACACGTTTGCTTTTCAAACTCACTCCCTTTGCTCTCTGCTTCTCACTATTTCCTAATGCCTGTATCCCTCTCTGGTTGTTCAAATCGGGTCGTCTTTCATGGAGCAACTTCTCTCATCCTGTTCTATCAACACTGGTGTTCCTCAGGGTTCTGTCGCATTACCCATTCTATTTCTCCTCTCACTAAACGGTTCTCGCTTTTCTGCTTCGAACCCTATTCCCTACTACGCTGATGATTCCACTTTACCGACTCCAGCTCGATCTAATTCACTTCCTCCTCCTAATCCGAGTTCTCTTTCTTGTTCTGACTGTGTTTCATCTCTCGATTCGGACCTTCACAGCATCTTAGAATGGAGAAATTAAATTCATTAGTTCTAAAACGCAGTTTCCCCTTGTATCTCAGAATCACTCGTTTTCCTCCTGTTCAGTATCAAAACACCACAATTCAGCCCTGTGATAACGTAAACTTTCTGGGCAAAGCTATTTCCTCCACTCTCTCCTGCAAACTCCACATAATCATCGTAAATCCCACCTCTCAAAAACTAGTGGTGTTGCATACGTGCCGTAATTATTTTTCCACTCGAGCAGCTATTCTAAATCTGAAGGGATTTTATTCGACCAAGCATGGAGCGCTGCTCACACATCTAGGGCAACTCTTCCTCCACCTCTCTATTAACCGTGGTGGATACAAAAGCCTTCCGCTTCATTAATTCTCGAAGGAATCACCTCTCTTCAACCATCCCTATCTGCAAAGCGATGTTGCTGCTCTCTCTCTCTCTCTCTCTCTCTCTCTCTCTCTCTCTCTCTTCTGCAGGTACTATTTTGGCCCCCGTTCTCGTAAGATGTCCCCACATATCCCCCGTCCCAAAAGGCTCTGAACTGAGGAGCTCATTTGGCCGCTGCTTCCCACAGTTTGTGTGTGTAGACCTGCAACTCGAGGATGGACCGTTTTGATAGAACATCCAGACCGTGCAGTTCTCTTCATCATTTCATCTTTCATTTTTCCTACAACCTTTCTACATTTAAGGATCGGGTCTACAGGGGCCTGCGAAATCCCGATTTATTCCTCTCTTTGTCGTTTAGATTTCTCCTTCCAACGGAGACGGCCTTTCATCGGGGTATATTCTGCCCGAGTCCTGTTGGTCACTATGAAAATAAAAGAAGAACGGGAACATTGAACTCCTTTTCAATCCTCGCTGCACCAGTAGTACCCCTTGCCTGTAATGAGACAGCTCAGTACTGCAGGATCGTATAATTGCTTCATTAAACTTCACTGAGCAAAAAGTTTTTACCTTTCGTTGCACGGTAATAAAATACTTAATAAGATATTGTAAGAATTTTATTGAGGAATAGATCTCTTGAGAATTACGCGAGAGAGGACTAGAGGCATAAGGCTTCATTCAACGTATCAAGCCAGGAACCAACAGTGGCTCCACATGTCATAATGTGAAGGGAATATTATGTACTCTGTGATGTGATGAGGAGCTCCTGCTTAACCTCCTCCTCCTTCTCTTCCTCCTCCTCCTCTTCCTCTTCCTCCTCTTTATGAAGAAGTGGTGATTATACGCTGCTGCAGGGCGCAGGTGCAGTATTGATCTGAGTTACCCCCTGGCTCGCCTAGTAAGCCATGGATATGAAGATAGGATCCAGAAGGGAAAAGCAATTTAGTTCATTGTGTTAAGAAAAAATGAAAAATAGAATTGCTTACACGAGAGAAATACAGCGTGTTTATACAATATAATACAACTGTTTTTACACGGTAATACAACCGTTTCTACAAGGTGATATAACTGTTAATACAAGAGAAGCGAATTAGATGGATGTTGAGACGAGGACATAAAATTGTTGCCGATGGCAAATTGATTTTGTAAACGTTGCTCTTGCCACACTGTCACCTGTTCCCTGCACTCAGCTACCTCATCATCTGGTCCTCCTCACACACACACACACACACACACCTACGTAGCCTCAGACACACCACCGCTCGACCGGCTTTTGGTAAAAGCCTCTGGCACTTAGAACCGAATGAATATTAATGAGGTCTCCATTGTTCGTCAAGACTAAACTGAAACTTGCTGTTTCGAACACACGGGATGAAACGTGATGGCTGCAGTTAATGAGAGCATATGCAAGCGCAGGGTCGAGTTTCACAAGCTCGGGAGCTTGTTTCAGTGCGTGTGTGTGTGTGTGTGTGTGTGTCTGAATTGGCGTTTTACTGTTAACAAATCTTTTTGTTATTGTCATTACTTCAGCTTCCGTTATCACAAAGCTATTTTATCCCAGCAATACTTCACCATAGCTTTTCTTGGCTCCAGTGCTTCTTCGCCCCAGTTCTCCTACACCCCACCTGCACCCCAAACCCAACTATTCCTCGTCTGCAGCTCTGCTATAACCTACCCTTTTCCATCCCAGCTTTTCATTTGCTTCGTCTCCCACTTGCCCACCTTCCCTTAGCCTTACCTTAATGTCATGTCTCTCTCTCTCTCTCTCTCTCTCTCATCTCTGGCTTGTTTTCCTAGGCCTCGGTGACTCTAGCTTTTCCTCCCCATCCACAGCTCGCACTCCTCCCCGGATCCGCTTCACCCCATCTCCCTCACCTTCACGTCAAATCTCTCCCCCGGAGCCCCAGCCATCTATATTCTCCCCTCCCCCCTCCCCCTCCCCAACACTTCCCCTCCTCAACATGATCTTTCTCATCTCTTACATTCTCTCACTTCAAGTCTACCTCACCTCAAGCCCTCCCCTCCCCATCGATTGACTTGTCTACCTCGCCGCTTCCTTGCCTGCTATTCGTAGAGCTCCACCGACCAAGCTCTATAATATTCATGCTCCCCAGCAACTAACTAACTTGCTCTCCTTGAACTTAACTCCTTCTCATGCCACTTCAGTAGTTGTTCTCTCTCTCTCTCTCTCTCTCTCTCTCTCTCTCACATACACACACACCACCCTGGTATTT
>JAYMFT010155263.1:0-12535 GCA_038088735.1 Panulirus argus
AATAAAAACACCTATTTGTTGTTTCCTACATAAAAAAAAAAAAAAAAAAAAAAAAGTGGGGCAGCGCAAGGAGCAAGCTGCTGAGACTTCAGAGAAAAATTCTTTCCTATGTCTTTCGTCTATTGCTGCTTTCGGAAAATAATGAAACAGGAGCGAAGGATTTTACAGCTCCACCCCCCACCATTCCCGCTCCTCTTAGTCACCTAAGATACTAAAGTTATCTGGGTAGCATTCTTTCCTCCTTTTCCCTTGCGATCCACATTGATAAAAATGATAGTAATAATAATTATAATAATGATAATAACTAACGTATTGCATTATGTGCACACCAAGGCTGAATTGTTCTTAGAAAATCCACGCAACAAGAAGCAAGGGATTATTGAAGTCGTGAGGGGGTTGGGGTGTTAAAGGGACAGTCTTTACATAACTAGGAAGGTGTTGGTTATTATACAGTCGGCTGACAACTGATAAGGTTCACAGCTGCTGGGAAGAAGCTGCGCTTGTGACGATCTGCACGACCTGGTCGAGGCACCGAGCTGCGTCCCGGGGGGGACAAGGTGGCGATGTCGGTACTGCAACTCCATCCTGAAGTGTTGTTGCATCAGGTCCAGGGGATGGCTGGGGAGAGTCGGGAGGGCCAGTGTGCTGAGCGGATGAGGAAGATCGGACGAGGGAGAGGATGGTGATTCTGGGAAGACTGATAGTACAGTGGACGTTCGTTCGTTCAGGTTTGGAGAGAGTCAAGGGTCCTGAGTCGAGAGAGAGACTGTAGAAACGACAGCTGAAGGCGCTGACGCTGGTGCTGACTCGCTCCTAGTGTGTGTGTGTGTGTGTGTGTGCGCGCGCGCGCTTGCCCGTGTGTGCTAGTGATCGTATATGTGTAATGTATGTATATCGATACGGGCATGTATGTCATTACCTATTCGAACTCTACGGCGAGGGTCTTACACTCGTTGGGCCCTTCTCCTGAACAGTCTTTACCCTCATACAACTTAAACTTATGAATGTTATTCTGTATTAACCGTGCCCTCAGGCAGGTTAACCGATTCATCCACCACTCTCATACTACAGAAGTATTTCTCTACATCTTTTTTAACAAGTTTCTTAATGTCATGTTCTGTCTCCTGGTTGCTCTCTCCCTACATCTCTCGATGAACCGTTCACTGAATACGTCATCGAAGTATTTTCAAAACTTTAAGGCTGTGATCAGGTCACCCCTTACTCTTCTCCATTCCATAGTGGTCAAAGTTAAAGCCTCTAGCGTTTCCTCACTGTAATTCATCTCTCTAAATTTTGGTACCATCTCTGTTGCCTTCCTCTGGACCTTATCTATTTGTTCTATGCACTTCTTTAGGTGCCGTGACCAATTTAAGAAGCATATGTTATGTCTTTCCCAATAACTCTGACCTGGCACTTTTTAAAAGACAGGTTTTTCACTTCCTCTGTAATTCGTAAATACTTTTCCTTGTCTCTTCTGCCCTTTAATTATCTTCTTTATATTTTAGTTACTGCCCGCCCTTGTAGGTTTTTGTCCGTGACTGGAACCTTCAACATAATAAAAAGAAAATCTAGTTTTGGCTTTATGTAGGATATGAACAGCTTGATGAAACATTTTCTATCCATAAATCTGAAAGCCATTATGATTATTTGCCAGAAGACAGTCTGATTCCTTAACTATTTTCCCAATGTGGGACTCTGGCGACAGGTTAGGGATGACGTCGACCCACAAGTCCCTCTCACACACAATCCTGAAACTTAATTCCTGCAAGATAGTAGTAATATTGAGGACGGGAACATGCGTATGTGAGCACGCTTAAAAAGGAAACTTTGCAAATCGTTTATTTCCAACATGCAACAGACCAAAGGAAAAAGAAGGAAAAATCCGGGAAACATGGAGAGCCAGCATATAAACAAACAAACAAACAAAAAACTACAGCAAGAGACCAGGAAGTTCGGCAAGTAGGACGACAGACCTAGACCTGTTGCGCTGCCCCGGGCAGCCTACTAGCCGCACAGTCCTCACGCGCCCCGGGCCCCCTACTGGCTACACTATCCTCACGTGCCCTGAGCACTTTACTGGCCGTACAATCCTCACGAGACCTGGGACCCTACCGGCTACACTAACCTCACGTGCCCCGGGCCCCCTCCAGGGTACACTCTCCTCACGTGCCCTGAGCACTTTACTGGCCGTACAATCCTCACGTGCCCTGGGGCCCCTACTGGCCACACTATCCTCACGTGCCCCGGGCACCTTACTGGCCGCACTATCCTCACGTACCCCGGGCACCTTACTGGTTACACTATTCTCACGTGCCCAGGGCAACCTACTGGCCGCACTATCCTCACGTCAACACAGGGGTGGGGTACAGGCCCCGGGTCCCCCACTAGCTATACTATCCTCACGTTAACACAGGGCTGGGGCACGTGCCCTGGGTCCCCCACTGGCTACACTATCCTCACGTCAACACAGTGGTGGGGCACATGCCCCGGGTCCCCCACTAGCTACACTATCCTCACGTCAACACAGGAGTAGGGCATGGGCCCCAGGCCCCCCACTGGCTACACTTTACCATTATTCCACGAGTCCACAGCTCTGGGCGGGTCCTGCACAAAAGGTGGCCTCCTGCCCTCAGCCTCGTTTCATATATACCTTCGTATCTCCCCCCACCCCCTTCCTCCCCAGGACTACAAATCCCTCCCTGCCTCCCTCCTCCTCCTCCTCCTTCAAGGATGCTCTGGATTAGGCTCCTCTTTGAAGGCTAAGTAACTGAGCTTTTTTATCACAGTTCTTTTGTCCCCTCGCTGATGTAGTCAGTTTATGGTTTCCTGGAGATATCCGTTTCTCTAGGTTTTACAATTTGTTTCACCAGTTTTTCCTCCGATTTCTCTTGGAGGGTTTTGTTGCAACGCGGATACATGGCTCCTCAGCCGTGTCCAGGTCCCTCCAGCGCTCTTCACGTAAGAATATACAACCAACTGGAGTATAATAACGGGAGAAGTTATGAGCACGTTGATAAGTGTCACATTTATGAGGGAGGAGTATAGGCTCAGCGGGCTGCACTGCCTGCACGTTAGTGAAGCAAGATAGAGGTAAGCAACTAGTTTTTGTGGTGCCTGTTGAAATCAGTGGCAGTCATTGACGGGATGTCCCCTCGATCTAGGCCGTGGCACAAGGACAGGATCACACAGCCATTACCATGGGGTTATGTGATCTTTTCATTAACATCTTTATCTTCGTATCTGCTAACATCGCGGCACACACTGTTTCATTTCATTTCTTCCTGAAACGAAAAAAGAAATTATAAAAACTTTAACATTTCGTGAAGGCGATCAAGGAGTTCATGGAAATATTCGCTCTAGACATCACCGTTCAGAGGAATAACATGTAACAGAGAGGCTGCTGCTAAACCATCAGAACTGACAAAGGCGACGATAGTAATGTAGGTAATATTAGTCCAGTACGAGTTCATAAACCACCATAGCCCACGGGGCAGTGTGGTCCTGGTCTCACAACGAGGGAGGAACAATCTAATGGCTTGTATTCTTCTACGGGGATTATGTCTGCTGCCCGTCCAAATCACATCCCACTTCTTAATTCAAAACGAGACCACAAACATTTCTGTTTCCCAGCCACCAACTGTGATACCAACGGTGAGTCGTGTGTAGAGCAGCCTCATATGTGATGCCTGGTGATGAGTGTATTCCGGTGGTGTAGCACTGTCAGCATATCTAAAAGTACACCATGAGAATGAAGAGACCTTCCCAGGGAAGTCACACTAAATAAAGACAGAACGGATATATAAATTCCATGTCAACCATGCAGAAGAGAAATCTACTCCAGCAGAATACTGCCTATAGTCCTGCAGCTGAGGGGCCGCTCAGGGGGGGTGCTCACTTCACCACAAGGGTTACATGCATTTGCTCGTAAAACAAGAGACCGGAGAACCACATGGATACTTCCATTTCCACTTGGAGAATAACTGGTCATCATATTAAAAGTAGAAGCGCCTCCATAAGGCTACAAACTATATTTTCAGATAATAAGATATATTAATACCATACTGATACTGTCAGTGTGTACAGATGTGGAGAGACAGGGATCAGCAGACTGTTATCTAGACACGCTTAGACTGCACTTGAAAAAATAAATAGTCTCACTAATTAAACACCACGACTTAGAAACAGGAAATAAAAATTTTATATCTCTGTGAAGAACTGCACCAACATTTGTCTCGTAATTTCGTGTTGAAAGCAGCAAACGACTAAAAGCATTTTTTCCCTTTATCTCTGGATCTTTTGAAAGCCTCTGACATTATTACTGCTACTTCTTTTACGTCTCAGGAGCCAGTCACGGACAACAAAGCTCATCGAGGCCAAGCCTTCAGTAAAACATAAAAAGGGCTCAATAGACTGGAGAGTAAGAAGAACAAGAACACAAGAAACTACAGAGTAAGAAAAGAAGCAGAACTGGAGAATCAACAGAGTAAGGAGAGAAGGAAAAGAAGAACCACAGAAATTTTTATAAGCGGGAAACCTGTCTTTTAAAGAGGTGGATCATAAATACTAACAAAAAATTAAGATCAGAATAAAAGCTGTGTAGGAAAAGAGACAAACATCGTAACAGCCTACTCTTTGAGTTGCTAACAGCCACACAGATGTAATGTGACGCAGTGGCTCGCCGAGTGTTGCCTGGGGTAGCCGTTGGCAGGGTACACAAGCAGCCGGCTCAGTGGAACAAAAACAAAAGTAAAATCTACAGTAGAGAGAATGAACACGAACACTGCGACGTAGGATCTCGATTTTGTGGCATTTATAAAACGCTGGAGAAATATATTTTGGCCCCCTTTGAAAGATATATAAAAACTTAAGATCATTTGTATAAAATCATTTGTTGGCTTATTTTAAAAAATCAGCATTCTTTTTATATTATAACTATTGTACAAAATCTATCTAACTATTATTCCTTCCATTGCATTTATACAGTTCATATATGACTTTAGACAAATTTGTTCCGGCGTCGCAATATTGGGTCAAGGTTCGTCTGAGGTTAAACTTGGAAAGCTTGTTGGCAATTCAGACTGTTTACGATTCAACACTGTCAAGTAGATAATTAGAAAGAGAAACGGCAAAGCAGTAGTACATAACAAACGGGAATCAGTCCTTCGTACGATCCAGAGCAACCATTCGAAGGTGGACCTGGGGTGGGGGGAAGGGGGGGACATCGTGCCCGGGCCCGGGCCAAAAGGGGGGGCTTAGGAATTTCCTGGGATCTCAAAAAATACAGAAAATCAACAGAGCGCTCCATTCCACCTCTCTGTCATCTTCCATACCCTTTTTGGCCTTGCAGCTCATGGCATAAAACCGTAATGGATAAAAACAAGATGACTAATGGAGAAGGGAAGGGGACCGAAACATTGCACCCCCTGATAAAATTCTTCTCATGGGCCCTGTTCGAAGGAGAGAAATCTTCGGTTTGAACCAGACTCACAGTTTCTCCGTAGCCGATTTGGATATTTATTCAATGTGAGGTTTTTCTAGATAGGATGAAAAATCAGATGTTACTGTGATGCCAAGTGTTAATTTTCTTGAGTGGTGGAATTGTAGCCACGGAATTGGTAGGTTTTGTTACAGAAAATGTATAAACTTTTTTTTTGGACGAATAAACTTTAACTAAGTTGCCTCTCACGGAATTTCTGTGCAAATCGTTTGCTAAGGTAGCAGTGACGAGATTAGACGGAGAACGAGCAAGATGGAGCAGGTTTCGAAGTGAACAGCGTTGTGGCTGCAGGGCACGAGGATATGTACGTATGTGGTAGTGAGAAGGGAGAGCCTTTACTTTTACGTCGTAAGCAGCTCTAACCAACGATTAAGTCTTTATCGAGGTCTTGCTATAAATAAAACAAAAGGATCTGAAGAAAGGCAATCACGACAGTTATAGGTAATCATAAAAAGAATGCACATTTCATCAATATCAGTATTAAATATATATTTAGATAATATATGATGAGAAAAGGGTGGGTGAGAGAAAGCGTGTAAAGACAGGGAGTGAAAGAGAGGATAGGTGTATCATGCATTTAAGGAGAAGACGAGATCCAGTCTATCTGGTAACTAATCAGTTTCCATCAAACAGGAAGTAAGGCCAGCAATACTTACACAGAGGGTGTAAGATGGTTCCGACCATCACTTCAAAACACTCTTAAATCAAGAGGGCGCTACTTCCCTGGGCGGCTGCTGTCTACACGGAGGGTGTTACCCGCCATCATTGCACCACTGCTAAATCCCTGGGTGGCTGCTGTCTACAGCCTCCTACGTATAAAACAATATCTTTTTATAACACTTATTGTAATATCAAAATACTTCCTACACAGTCACGAATACTTCTCCCCTATGAAGCAGGAACATAACTTCCTGGTACTGGTTATCTAACGGAAGTCTTCTTCCCGTTCTCCAACATTACCCACACAAATATCCCACTTTTTCTCAGTGTCATCTACGCCACAAAACCAGCTACGAAGTTTTTACTTGTGCCTTCTCTCACACATTCTCACCTGTCACGTCACACTTTTGGGAAAAAAAAAAACTGAAATCACCTCTTTTTTCTCCCCATACTCTCTCTCTCTCTTTCTCTCTCTCAAGCGTCATCCAAAGACTTAGGAAACGGCTGAAGTCGAAGCAACAGGATGATAGCTAGACTGGCTAGAGAATGGTCGCCCTGTACCAATGTATGTTTCCGAGACGAAAGAAAATTCTCGGTTTTAGACTGAAGCGGCCGGGCGCAATTTTAAAAACACTCCTTCACGACACGGGGAGGGATATCACATGATCCATGCGACATGCCTTGCTTATTTCTGGCGAGAAAAATGTGCAAATTGAAACGCAGGAAAAGATGATATCGGTTACAGGATAGGCACGCGATGTGCTGACGTTACAAAATTGAAATTGTGTTCAAGGTATTATGGAAGTCAGAATCACCTAAGATGGAGTTTGAGGAGGGAACAGAGCCAAAATAATCTTTGCTCTGTCATATGTCATTAGGAGAGACAGCTATGGCATCGTCGGGACGGGAAGCAATGAAAGGACAGAGCGCCAAAAGCTGTCAGCGATAATTTTGGCCAAAGTCCAGAAGTGGTTGTCATACTTCTCTTGGATAGAAGGATCGCTTCGCCTTGCCCGAACGGAAAAGAAAGCAGAATGTGATTCAAAAGAGACAGCGCTTTTCCAGATCCAGTATGCCAGGTTTCTTGCCCGAATAACCCCAGAACGAGGGATGTTGGGTCATGAACCGCAAGAGTCCTCGAGGAAGATGGGATACGTGCCTCTGGTTCAGCAACAGTAACATGGGTTATACGCAAAGGCAGGCAGAGGCATCATACCAGGAGAGTAATCTTCCCAAGGAAAATACAAAAGTTGTTTTCCTAAATCAGTCCAGTCATCGCTGTCAAGTGCCAATATTGGCGCTCATGAGGATCTGCCGGAGGAGGTGCGATAAGTAGAGACGTTTGCAAGACCGGTCACGTCCACCAAACGGGGACGAAATTATGCACCAGTATCGCAAATGATCAGAAATGAAAAAGATCCATTGTATTGGTAAATCATGGCTTACCGTACACCTCTGAAGTAGTCATTTGTTCTCACACACTTTTAAAATGATCTTATGGCTTCCTGTGCACCTGTTAAGTGGTCTGTGGACTTTCCATATACCTATACAACAATCTTCCTTAGCTTACCAATCTGCAGTGGTCCTCTGGCTTACTATACACCTCTTAACCAGTCTTCTGGCTGCACAAACGCACCTAAAGTGTCTTCTGACCAACCATACAGCTCTAAAGTGGTCCTGTACCTTACCATACACCTCTAAAGAGGTCTTCTAGCTTACCATTAACCTTAGTCTTCCGGTGTAGCACACACATATGATATAGTCTTCTGGGAAACCATTCACTTTTGAAGGGGTTGTCTGGCTTACCATACACCTCTAATCCCAATTACCCAATCATGGGTCACTAACCCATCCTCTGCCGTGCCACGCTCCTTCCCTTATTATGGTTTCAGAGGTCTGCCGTCTCCACAACTCTGACCGGAACTAAGCCTTTGTGGACTCTTTAGGTACTTATCCAAGACCTCTTTAATCTAAGTCTGTCCACGTAACAGCTTTAGGCAACGTGCTGGACATTTCTGGGCCCCAGATGAATACACTGTGTTGTCTCGCTCCCCACGGAAGGAGACGTTGTTCTTCCTGTTTCGTTTTCCTTCTTCCCAGCAGTCATTGTGTTGCGCCATTTCTTCACGGGCGGGGGGGTCAAATGACTTGAAACTTGATAGGTTTGTACCTTGGTTCAACACGCCCACAAACCTTCATTTTTTTTTCTTTTTTATTTAGATATCTTAAAGGATTTCGTGGGGTTGGAGTTCAAACAACCTCCCAAAACGCATATTTTGTGCCGCTGTCCCTTACAGTCTTGGTTTTGTGAGACAAAATACAAAATACAGGTCCCTTTCAACACGCCCCATACAAAGCACAGGATAATTATAAGATCCGAGACACCTACTATTATTTACGGGTCAAAGTTTACTACGACGACACAATTGTATTTCTGATTGTTCCTAAGTCACAAGTTAGCCACAGCTTATTAAATTTAGGACATAGATGTCTTTTTACGTAACCCTATCTCTACTTTCTTTTCAATTTGTGATTTAATTTTCGACCATTGTCTACGTGTCAAAAATCACAAAAACAAAAAAACGCAATTTTGATTTATTGCCCAGCGCTTGGAGATATTTCACCTAAAGTTATTGAACTTAGGCACGAAACTGTTTCTCTACATATCACACACAAGACACATTTCTGACACGATAACTTTTAGCTACCAATCGAGGCCAGATGTTGCTAAAGATTATAACCTTCAGCCACTAACCTATTGTTTCAACCTATGTTGATGAAACTCATTCAGTGGGTACTAAATCATCTAACTGATCTTGATAAGTCTTGGTAGAGAGGCGTTTAAAGGTGTATATGGAACAAAACACTAAATTCGCTCTATTATATTGACTGTGATTTTCTGTATGTGTTAATAGTCTATAGTCACGGGTGTTCCGAGCGCCAATAAGGAACTGTTTACAGGTAAAGGTTAGGAACTACACCTTCTATTGATTATCCCAGTGTAATTATTATATATCTTTTCTGTCTATGCTCTAGACGGTACAGCCTCAGTTCTTTCACTTGTTCCCAGTTAAGGTTTTTCTAACAAGGTGTGTTAGGGCTGTGGACGATCTCTAAACGTGCTCTAATTCTGCATTTTTCGCACACCTTGAAAGGCGTTGTCCTCACACATGAGTATTATGATCAGAGGCTAGGCGTCTGGCAGAGCGTCATCGTTGGTTTCACTTGTCTTGAGGATTCGTAGAATCCAGCCTGTCAAGTTTTTCTTTTTCTTTTTCTTTTTCAGCTGTTGTTCTTTAAAGTTCGCTGAAGGTAAGGTCGTCATATATCATTATTCAGAAGCCTTTTACATTCTCTTTTTGAGACATGATGGAGCAAGTTTCTGGCAAGTTCTCTGAGTTTTTTGGTTCCTCCATAACGGAGTGGATAGGTTCATCTCCATTAAAGGGTATGTTATTATCACTGGTCCACCGAGAGACCTGCTGGCTGTTTATCTGTCCGTAGTGTTTCAGTGCGTTTTAGTGATGAGATTTCCATTCATCCTGGTATTATCTGCTGAGGATGATATGAAACTGTGATTAGTGACTGCTTCAATGTCAGACGGAAGAATGAGGAACAAGCGGGATGCAAGTCCATCTCCTTGGAAATTCAACTTTTTACCTCGAAGGTTTTGGAAACTGCCTGATTCACACCAACTTGTGATGTGTTCATCAAGAAGCTGTTCGTCCATCCTCCCACTCTTCCAGTTATCCCAGCATTAAGCAATGCTTAATATATGAAGGCTATAGAGCAAACTTTAACATATGGAATGCAAGACGTAATGGTCAAACTCTATCATATGGTCAGGGGGTCTCGGTTTGTACTTTCTCGTTTTCTTTTACTTCATCTCTTTTTCCTTTTTTAGCTGATATTCCCATCCGGGAGACGCCCGTTATACCAAAGCCACCGCATGGCCAGCTGCGATGAATACTACACAGTATCATGTAACTATATTACATCATACGGTGTTCAAAGCAAAATGACCCTGTGACTAACTCCCCACAGGTCTTTGGAAATGAAGCCTTCATACATCTCGGGTGTGGCAGTGTCTTGTGGCAGGTGGCAAGGCAAGCTGGTCTAACCTTCAGCCCTCACCGCTCTTTTTACCTGCTGGCGAGGCTTTTTGCCAGCACCTCCACGCAATCTCCGGTTTCTGGATCGTGAATCCTAAATCTGATAATCTCAAACCTCTTCCCACCTGCAACTGTAGTAGTAGCTTAGGAAAGGGAGCTTGTGGCTCATCGGTGGTCTTAGAGATAGGCTATCCACCAACCATTCTCGGCGGCCCGGGTTTGATTTTCGGGCGTACAGAAGTGATATTGTTTAGAATGATCTATATGTGAACACTACATGTTCTGATGTACAGATATTATCGAGTGATCGTAAGTCAATTTGCCGCTTTCTCAGGGCTGGTGTGTGTACGGGTTGTCCTTACCCTATGTGGTCCATAAAGTGTGGACACTGGGACCAACAGCTGCAGTGGTAACTTAGCAGTGATAATAGCTTTTAGTTCATAGGTGGTTCTGACGAAGGCTGTTCACCTTCCATGCCCGTTGGCCAGAGTTCGGTTCTCGGATGCACACACCAAGTCTTTACTTCTTTCATGATGATAGCGCGTTGCTGAGGTGTCTGCGAGCCGTGTGCACTTAAATGCGTCCAGCGAACTTACTTCGCCATGTGGCGGGACGCAGTAAACTATATGAAGGTATATGTCCGACTGGGGGTAAATATTAAAGAAGAGGTTTTCACAGGTTCGGTTGATTTCTACAAGATTCGCCTACTCTTATATTACATAAATTCAACAGTTTATCCTGATTTTCATAGTTTTCTCCACTGTCGATTTAGGTATTAAGATTGGATGAGAACATAATTTCATTTCGTTGGTCCGCTTCTCCATCACTTGTATTAAGTGACAGAGGTCCACTGATATAACGTTTCGCTTCCATAACTCACATTTTTTGATGTTCTTCATCTCAAATATCCACCAAGCGTCAACCAGAAAGTCATATACGCATGAGCGCCGAGCGTTCGTGCCTGGCGTGTGGAGGTCAGGTCCGCCTTTGGACCAGCAACGTGTGAGGGGGTGATCACCCCCCCTCCAATCCGCATGGCCATCCCCCTAGGCCCGGTACCCTAGCCAGGTGGGCAGGGCATAGCGTGCAGGTGACACCAGTCCATCAATACCTGGTCGTAAAGCGAGTTAGAATGTTGGCTACCTTGCCAACACTGTGTATCGCCATTACCTCCCACTACCTTGCCAACACTGTGTACTGCCATTACGTCTTATAACCTTGCCAACAATGTGAACTGCCATGACCACCAGCCACCCTGCCAACTCTGTGTATTACTCATGACCACCAGCAGCCCTGCCAACACTGTGTTCTACCATAACCACCAACTACCCTGCCACACTGCGTACTACTCATGCCCACCAGCCACCCTGCCAACACTGTGTGTACTGCCATGACCTCCAGCCACCCTGCCAACACTATGTACTACTCATGACCACCAGCCACCCTGTCAACATTGTGTGTACTACCATGACCTCCAACCATCCAGCCAACACTGTGTACTACTCGTGACTACCAGCCACCCTGCCAACACTGTGTGTATTTCCATGACCACCAGCCACCCTGCCAACAGTGTAATACCTTGCCACCAGCCAAGTTCAAACACCAGTCAGGTTGTCCTCTAATTCCTGGTCTGGGGCACCAGTCAGGTTACCCTCCAGTTCTTAGTCTGGCGTGAATGTTGGTAAACAGGTTTTTTGAACCATCCCGACTGTCCGGTTGAGTCTTCTTCTCCCTTTTTCTTCTACGACCTCAAAAGAAAGAACATGAGTGAGAATGACAAACGACAAGGCATCTAACAACGTTAAGAGAGGTCTGGTAGGACTGGTCAGGGAAGACAAGACGCTTGACGCAAGTCTTCTGTTAGCGTGAGGCACGGAACAAAAATCTTTATCGTCGCAGAAAGGACAAAGACCCAGTAATGATGGTTCACCTCTCTAAAACGAAAGAGCTTCGATTAATCTCAAAAGCAACATGGACTTTATACTACCGATAAAGGTAAACAATATGATTTTTATACGACCTATTAAGGTGGGTTATGTTGCACTCAAGGCGCAGAGACCTGAGGTTAATTTACTGCCCCAGAAGTCCCCTATATCCTAATAAGGTTCCTGCAGGACTCAGGAAGTTGGCCACGTCTTCCGGTCAAGACCACAGGTCATAAAGCGCTATTAAGTGCGTGTGTATGTCAATGTTCGGAGAGTGCAGGTTCATATATATATATATATATATATATATATATATATATATATATATATATATATATATA
>JAYMFT010155274.1:0-12535 GCA_038088735.1 Panulirus argus
CGCTACCTCGCTAACGCAGGAAATGGCGAATATGTATGAAAAAAAAAAGATATATATATATATATATATATATATATATATTGCTATCAGCATGGTAACTTCAGTTAACGAGACACGCAGTTTTATATTCACGTAAGTACAGGTAACTAAATACGTTACAATAGTTTCAGTTATTGTCGTCCGCGATTCGTTGAACAAATTTGCCGTCGACTGCGTCCAACATTTTTACAATAAATCATACCATATGTATTTTTTTTTTTTTGAGTGAATGCTTTCAGTAAGCGAATCCATTTTCTTTAAAAACGTAATATTCGTCAGTTATTGCATCCCATTTTTTTTTCCATTATATAGCGTTGGTCGTCGGCTTGTGGTGGCGGTGGTGGTGGTGGTGGTGGTGGAGGCGCTCCCGTGACTGCCCAGGGTAATTGAATCCTTAATGCAATACTCTTCAGGAATTAGATTCAACTTCAACTTTTATTGGAAACTGGCTGGAGCTAATCCTCCTCCCCCACCCACCCACACACTGCGGTGAAAGTTATCACTGTTGTGTAGTCACTGCGACGGCGTTTCGAAGATCACCGCGAAGCTTCGTACATGACCACATCCACACGCCAAAGTTATCAGCACTGTGCAGTTACAGTGAAAAAGTTTTGAAAGCACTGTGAAAGTTCACATGATCGCAGGTTCACGCGACAGAATTATCACTGCTGTGGAGTCACAGTGACGCGGCGTTCAGAAGGAGACTATGAAGGTCCGAATGATCACATCCACGCGTCACAGTCAGAGTTATCACTGCTGAGTAGTCAGTGCTTTGAAGATCAGTGTGAAGGTTTATATGATCACAGTCATGCTTCACTGAAGAGGACGGGAGCCATTTGTGGAGGAGGTGGAGGAAGAGCATTAAGAGGAATAAAGCACTGCCCAGCGTCGGGTTCAGTGTAGAGTCATACCCTGTGACGGACGAGAGAGCTAACACCAGATCGTCTGCGTCGCTTTCCATTCGGTTCTCACTTGCGTCACGAGAGAGCGTCACACACATCCTGTGTCTCGTAAAGCCCCGTCTTCACTTACTGGCAAGGAACGCGACCACGTAATGATATGGCTCTCTCGCCAACACAAATCTCACGAGTGAAATATTTCTATAAGCAACGGTAAAAAAGAAACAGGTTGACAGGAATCGTAAATTAGGAGCGAGTGAGATTTAGCGATGACATCTGGGTAACGCCGCTACCAGTCAGTCCGCTAAGGACATCTAAGATTCTTCAGTCGTGTAATGATAACACAAGGCCCGGGTACAGCTGATAACTCATTCATCTTTCACTCTGATTTATTTACCACAGCAGCACGGGGCAATCTGTGGTCGTATCTTTTGCGTTCATGTGTGAGTCGTACTTTCTACTGGGTCCCTGTCAGCACCCTCCCTGCCAGACACTGCCTGTAACATCTTGTGGCTGGTAACCGAGGCACCGGAACACGTCACATAACGTGTCCAAGTGGATGAAAACAATTTTTGTCTTTCTTGTTTGTAGTTAACGTTTGTGATTGCTGTTCATGATGACTATTCGTGTGTTACGGGGAGAAAGTTATACACTTGTGTTGCCCCGTCTCTTCAATTTGTATATATGTACCATGTCTTTCTTCTATGTACACACACACACACACACACACACACACACACACACCCTAAGCCAGGTAATCATTTATCGAACAGTCACGAGGGGAATAACACTTGGTGTGTGTGTCTATCACGGGGAGATACTTTTCCCCCGTGTTGCCCCGTTTCTTAACCTTACATTTGTCCCATGTCTTCTCTCGTATGTGTATACACACACACACACACACAAGCATAAGCCAGCTGTGTGTGTGTGTGTGTGTGTGTGTGTGTTCTTTGAATATTTAATTTCATGTTAGTCTTCTTTTCGTGTGACGTATTCCTAGGTAAATGAAACCGATTGTTATGAGTAATTTGGCTGTAAACTTGTTCATCCTCTCCCGCCCCAGTTGTTGGACCACAGATATGCTGCAAGATTCAAGTGTATCACGTGCACGCATTGAGTCAGACTCTGTATGTCCCGCCGCCACACCAACGAAGAAGAGACATCACACGCCAGACCAGCCACGCGGATGTTATGACACCTCCTTCCGCTCGCGGAACCCAGACTGATTTCCTCATTGTTTTTCTCTCGCTATTTTTTCTCCTTTCATATGAGATGGCCTTGCCTAGGGCTTGATCTCTTAATGCCGTGTGGGTCACCATGGAAATGAAAATGTTGTTACCCCAGCGTCTCTCTGCCTCACTGTGGACACACTTTCTGGTCAGCATGATACCTCAAGAACATTACATTAAAGTCATACCGACACCACATGTACGCCCTGTGGATGTGAAGAACTGATTAGATTTTTTCTTTTTTGAGGGATATCTCGGTACATAAGTTGGCATATCAATTAAGAAACATCTTTTGCAAACGTTATAAACCAGGGGTTGTGAATTATTGGTCCTTCTATTTTACACAATATGTGTAACAGGCAAAGACAAACACAATGCCATGCAAAATCTTGCAAATTTATCAACAAGTTACTCATGGCTGGACATTAGGCAGTATAACTGCCTCTTGTTAATTCCGCAACAGAGTAGGAATTCGTGCTAGAACAGCCAATAATCTACCTGCTGCTGATGCTTAGATAGCATGTTTCAGGGAGTCAAGAATTACCCAAAACACCAGGAAATGCTTCACATCCGCTTCCGTGTATTAACACGGAAGCAGGAAATCACAACTGTCAGCCACTCATGCAAGACCTGCCTTGTGCCTGGAACTAAGCACAGATCTTTGAGGTCTGTCAGGCTTCCAGAGGCCAGAGGTTCTTAAAACTGACCACCTGATTTCACAGTTCATCATTAAACATTCTGATCAGTTTGACAGGGGACTTTCGTGGATTGTCTTCTACGGGTATTGCATGTATAATTATGTTCAGATGCCTGACACTGCATATGCTCAAGTTAACTGCTGCCCATGAAGTTAGTGACACTAACATATCACTTGGGACAGAATTCCCAAGAAGTCAAAGGCGTTGTACCAGATAAGGCAAACTACATTATTAGAATGAGTAACAATAACTTCAGTAGATTCTGTGAGTGACAGTGTATTGACAGTCGTCATTAAACTGTCACCTATATCAGAGACAGGTCGTTCGATACTTCTCATTCGAACAAATGGGACTTCCTCATCATCCAACTGCTCTATATTGCTCAAAGAGCAAATGTGACTGCAACGCTTACAGTCTCAAGGACCAGCAAAATAACTGGCAAGCTGTTTGGCGGGACTAACCAGGTGGGGCCAAGTGCAAGCGTTTCTAAGGTTGCCTTTAAATTGGATAGTTTTTCTCTCAAACATTAACAACTACCATCCATAGCCAGAGCAGAACAATGGACTGTACGATGACTTACAGGTAGTCATGATTCGTGCCGACCAGACAGAGCCAGTTGGTTATGATTTACACGTGACGCCTCACTAAGAACTTGACACCACACACTCCCCGGAGGGAGGCGCAGAGGTCAATTTGTTTACCGGTTACTGTAGCCAGAAGAGTACGAGGAATGGACACTCTTGATACTGATCTAGAGATAACAGGACGAAATTCTCAACAACGCCAAAGATTTCATCTCAAAATATCCCTATGTAGATACTTATGAACACTACAGAAGGAGAAATGTGGAGAATGTAGGAGCCATCAGACAACACGTTATGTTTGACATACTCTTACACCCACTATCACGAGCAGATGTCAACAGCCTCGTGAGACTGGAATCTTGTGAACCACCGACCCAAGAATAAGGTGTAACAGAAGGACGTCATTTTAACACTCTCATGAGCGGTCACTGTATACCGAATGGACTCCAAACCTTGATTGTTGGTTGGATATTTGGACTTTTGGTCTATCCACTGTCTGGCTCATTAAAGGCTGTCAAGCCCAAGTTAAAAGCACGACTCGTAAAATATTTAACACCTTCTTCAGGTGGTACTGAAGGACCTCGTAAATTACAGACTCTTCTTCCTTCGGCAACTGCAACAAAAGCGATCGGACTAGCTCGCTTTACTTTAACTTGTATCGGTTGGGATGACCTTTGTGGCGAGATACACATCGATTCGCAGTGTAACACTCTGCAAGATACATCAATACACCAATAACTATGTCACCACTTTAATGCCACATCCTGGTTCACAATGGGGAGTCTGTACGTAATTCTATAAAAGCAACATGATTAGAAGACGAAGTGTGAAGCATTACGAACCTTCCAGCTGATACATAAATTGAATTGGGTACAGGTTTTCCTTTGAGACCTTGGCCTGCTTGGGAAATGAGGTAGCTCCTCCTGATATCTAGGAGCTGACTATCCCGAGAGACTTCAGTCAGTTTGATAGGGAAGTAAATCACCCGGAGCCTGGGGTATATGTGGGCGGGCGCCTGAAAGCCCATCTGTTCACTATTCTCACACAACACTCCTTACTCAATACCCAAATCTTGGTAAACACCTTCGTTTTAAGATATTTTTCTTTAGTATGATTTCTTGTTAAGTATGCTCTATAGATGTAACCAACATGTGAAGAAAGGAGAGACTGGTAGTATGTTTCAGGAAAGAAACCTGTATGTTCTGGCTCTAAATGAAACAAACTTCAAGGGCAAAGGAGAATAATGGTTCGGAAATGTCATAGGAGTAAAGTCGGTGGTTGGAGAGAGAGCTAGAGCTACGGAAAGGGTAGCATTACTACTGAAGCAAGAGCTATAGGAGGACGTGACGGAGTGTACGAAGTGAGCTCTAGGCTGGAGTGGGTAAACATGAAAATGGATTACGAGGGATGGGTGATTATCATTTCATATACACCTGGCCATAAGAAGAATGATCATGAGAGGCAAGTGATTTGGGAGCAATTGAGAGAGTATGTCAGGATGTTTGATGCAAGAGACCGAGTATTAATGAAGTGTGATTTAAATGAGAAGGTAAGTAATGTCAGTTGAGGGTATAACTGAGGGGTATGGGGGATTCATAATTGTAAACTGAAATAGTGAACAGCTTATGGAGTTGTGCGGGGAAAAAAGAAAATAACTGGCATGAAAAAGAGGGATTACACAAGAATACGTATGTGAGTAAGTAAGATAATCAGCAGGCAATCTTGGTTTACATACTAATTGATAGGGGTGCAAAAGAGAGATTTGTGGATGTGGATATGCTGAGAGGGGCAGCTGGTGGGATGTCTGACCCTTACCTTATCGAAGCTTAGGTGAAGATTTGTAGGGTTTTCGGAAAAGAGGAAACATTATATATGAGAAGAGTGTGAAGAAATACCAGGGAAGATTGAGAGTTGAATGGTAAAAGGTTGGAGTAAACGAAGAAAAGGAAGTGGGTGAGGAATGGAAGTTATCTAGGGAAGCACCGCTAACAATGTGCAAGAAATGCGTACGGCATTCGTAAGGTGGGAGACTGACAAATTAGAAAGGGTAGTAAGTGGTGGGATGACAAAGTGAAGTTCCTAGTGAGAGAGAAAAGAGGGGTATATGGGCGATACTTATAAGGAAGGACTACAAATGATCGGGAGATGTATAAGAGAAAGCAGCACGAGGTCAAGAGCAACGTGTAAGGTTTGAAAAAGAGGGCAAATGAAGACTGGGATGACCGAGTACTGGTAAACTTTAGGAAAATAAGATGTTTTAGAAAAAGGTTAAGAATATGCGAAAAACAAGAGAACAAATGGGAACATCTGTGAAGGGAGCATATGGAGAAGTTGTAACAGGTAGTTATGAAGTAAGGAACAGATGGAGTGAATATTTTTAAAGACGAATGTATTTGATGATAGTACTGCAGATGTAGGGTGTCTGGGTCGGGGTGGTGTGCGAAGGGAAAGAGTCAGGGAGAGTGGTTTGGTGAAAAGAGAAGAGGTAGTGAAAGCCTTGCATAAGTTGAAATGAGGCAAGGCGGTTAGAGGGGATGGCACTGTAGTTCAACTTCTTAAGACGGGGGTGACTGTAATGATTGATTAGTTAGGATTTTCAATGTACGTATGGGTCATGGTGGCGTGCCTGAGGATTGGTGGAATGCATGTATAACGCCACTGTATAAAGGAAAAGGGGATAAAGCAGAGTGTTCAGATTATAAAGGCATAACTTTGTTGAGAGTACCTGTTAAGTTCTATGAGAAAGCAGAGATACAACATAAAGAGCATCTGACTGGGAAGGAACTGTTTGATTTCAGGAAAGGCAGGGCATGTGTTTATCAGGTGTTTGCTTTAAGAGAAGTGTATGAAAGATACTAGATAAACTGATGGATTTGTATGTAGCATTTATGGATCTGGAAAAAGCACACGATAGGGTTCACAGAGATGCCTTGTGGAAAGTTTTAAGAACGTATGGTGTTGGATGAAATCTACTACAAGAAATTAGAAGTTTCCTGTGTTTTCTTGTAAGCATTCTTACGTGGATGGTCATCTGTAGTAATTCTCATGACCTTTGTGGCCGAAAGTCACACCTGCACCTCTGTCACACGTGTGCCTACACCGTCACCCATCCATTTGATTCCTCCGCTAATTTATTCACCCACTCACCCACACACACACACAAACTCTTCACCTACATCCATCTCGAACCCAACTGATTAGTTTCCAACTGTGAGAGAAGCAGCCACACTGTTGATGAGCGCAGCAGCGCAACGGCTTCCCCTTTGCTCCGCCAACCACACACACATACACACACAAACACACACCAGCCTCGCTGAGATAAACAGTCGAAGGTACACACGAGCTGCTGTTCCTCAAAGGACCCACCAGTATCAGGCTCACCCCAGGGATTCATGTAGAATAGAACAAAGAAGCGTGTTAGCAATGGGCGTATGCCCGAGAACCTGAGGGTCTAAATACGATATGATTAACAGGCCTGGGAAGAGAGGCAGTAACATGGCACAGTGAACGGTAACACTGTCAAACAAAGACAACAAACTGTATTCACTTTAACACAAGAGACCCCTTGGAGTAAAGATACTAGCAAGTTAAACATGAGGCTCAAAATGCTTAAAGACGCACACACACACACACACACACACACACATACACACATATACACAAACACACACACACACACACACACACATACACACACACACACACAAACACACACACACACACACATACACGCGTGCGTCCGTGGTGTAGTGGTAAGTCTCGATGACGCGAGCCTGCAGTTGGCCCACACCCAACCTAGGTGTTCATCCTTCCCTTGAGACTGTTCGATAAATGGGTACCTGACTTTGGCTGGTGCTTGTGTTTGTGCGCATACACATAGAAGTAAAGCCATGATACATACGTACGAGGTTGAGACGGGATGACAAGTGCAAAACTCTCTTCCCGTAACACTTAAATAACAATCAAACACACACACCTCATTCGACGGTCAGGAATGACGGTGCTACACATATTCCACCACAGCCACTTCCTGCTGCCTGAGATCTCTCGTGCCCAAGCTAGAGCTCCAATCCATTTGGAATAGCACACACCGCCTCGAGATCAGTCCGATCCCAGGCTATACAAACATCATCATTAGTTGGTAAACTCTTGTACAAATAACATCTTTAGCTTCTCCATCTTTTCCCATTTGTGAAGGTACCACTCAACACACACCGTTTCTGTAGACCGTTGAAGACCGATCTGTCCCTTGAGGATCTGATCGAAGGTCACACCATCATATCTATGGTCCTGCTCCCAAGGGTCGTAACCTGGTGCTCAAACATCGCACTCTAATGCTCGAGGGTATGTCATGATGCCCAAGAATAGCACCATGCAGCTCAAGCCTTGCATCGCACCCTGGTGCTCAAGGACCGCACCATCGTGCTCCTGAGGTTAACTAACATTTCACTCACATCAGCATACGTAATACTAGTGGTGACCTGAGACTTGTTTACTTGTACACAGAGGAAGCATTGCCAAACTGCGGAAAAATCTAATAGCACTGTAACTCAGCTTTGAATTTCGAGCTTATTTTGCAAAAACTGCGTTACCAAAATTCGTACTCTCAACAACAGCAAGGCAGCAACCACAGTACCTGAACCTAATCAAAGATATGCCAGTCTTGTCTATGAAATTGGCAGAATCTAACCTAGAGAACCACCAATAGCATATTTTTCAACCCTTGACCCTAATCTCCATAGCCTGGGTTTAGCAACTATATCAACAGCTGCTATGGACTCTTCCATGCACAGGACACGTCCTCGTTCAGCCTAGACTACTATATGACCCACTGGCACTTACAGAACCCACCTTGGCCTGCCCTAGACATCGAAGGACCACCTTGGCCTGGCTTCGACAGGTACATAACTCACTGGCCTTGACCCTGTCACCCGCAGGACAGTCGTGACCCGGCTCAAACTTCAACAGTCGCTGCCCTAGTTCCTGTCACACGGGGGAAATTCCTGGTCATGACCAGAACATTTCACCCACATGGCACCCACACGACCGTTCCAGCCTGCTTGAAATTCACACAGCAGCATTACCTCTGTATCGACACGTCCAAAAATCCCTCGAACCATCTCACCTCCCAGAACCCAATGCGAGCCAACAAGTGGCTGTGACTCACTGGGCGTAAGTGGTGCAGCGGGGAGGAGGATATGATCTGCATGGGAGGGATAGCGGGAGGTGAGATGGTCTGAACGGGAGGGGTAGCTGTGTGAAATGGTCTGTACGGGAGCGGCAGTGGGTTCAGATGGTCTGTACGGAAGGGGTTTGTTGCTGTGTATGTGAAGGCAACATCAGGGATCACACGCAAGGGTTCACACTAAAATAAGTGACCACGGAAAGTCGACGCCGAGTTCAATGCCACGTACGAGCAAAGAGAACTGGAAAACCACTTTATGTTGTGGATTCTTGTTAGATCTAAACTCATCTTCATCATAATCACCTAAATATTTTCAATCCAATGTTCCATAATCATACGCCAACATTCACTGCAGGCACCAGTGGATGGTAAAAAGATGGTTATGATATTCCCAGTCAAGATTAAAGTCGAATCTAAGTATAACACCCTAACGTCCTGCTCTAAGTCCGTCTTCCACCAGAACATATCAGCATGAGAACAGTTATGGTATAAAAGTCATCAAGCAGGAGGAGGAAGAACCGTCATCAGCCGCAGACTCGGTGGGTGTTTTCACCGGGAACCTAGACTGCGGCCTGCACTCCCAGTCGTTGCCCTGGAGTTACGGCCTCCCATCCAAGGCAGCCACGCCCAGCCAGCCACCTCCTTCATTATGAGCCTCAGTGAGCGGGCCGTCGGTAAGGCCATCCCAGGCACTCACCAGGCGACAATGGCAACCGCAACGACAATGACATTCTGAAACCATGTGCAAGCCGTCCACCTCAGTATAACGTTACTCTGCTCATTACAACCAACAGTATGTGATTTCTTTTCCTATTTTGCTTATGGCTCGAAGATTTCTTCATGATCCTCTTGTTATAACGGTCGAGTAAGGTTCTGGGTTTCCATCTGTTGTTAAATGCTCCTCATTCTTTTGCCAAGTGTCTTTACGTCATGTGTATAGATTGGTCACCTGTTTGTGAAGGGTCTACCAGATATATAAGGCCCCAGTCGATGAAATACCCAGCTGTTGCGCAAACTTTGAGGGCCAACTGTTTACTTCATTGTGGTCTCTCTGATGGTCAATCCTTACTTCTCCAGCCTGACGCGTAAGACGGGTGCTACTCGTTACTAAGAGTCGTCATGCGCACATCAGAGGAGATCTTAGGAAACGGCTACGTTCAGTAAAATGCACTAACCACGATCCTCTCATCCATAACATCACCTCCCTTTAAATATACCATCTCGTCCCTGTTCCCGAACCCTTTTCCCTTACCTCTGCCCATCTCTTCAGCCTTTTCCTTTCTCCTACGGACAAAGGGAAAACCTTTTTGCTCAGGGCAGCGATGCCACCAGTGAGCTAAGTGTCCGTCTGTCAACATTTCAATGGCAGTGTTTCTCACTGTGGGCCGGCTGTGGCGTGCTTCTACGTAGTAAATAGTAAATATAGGTTTGGTGTGTGTATGTGTGTACATCTGCTTTTGTTCGTGGTCGTGGCATGCTTGTGGGCGAGTGTAAGGGCTTATATGTTTATACTATACATGTCTGCATGTGTAACTATCTGTGTGTACTTGGGAAGTCAGCAATTATTCGTATTGCTGCGTCCTACGGAAAAAAAAGAAAACTTTCGGGACGGAAATATAACGTTACGAAAGATTTTCTTACCTTAGGCATCAACTTGAAATGTTTCATATTACTTCCAAGGGCCGACAGCTCAGACACATATTGGGCCAACCTTCTAAAAGTATGTGTATTCCTTGCACACGGTATCTTCATAATTAATGCATTCCAGCCATCAGTTCTCATGATACTATGTATGGTAACTGGTTCCAAGTTAAAGTTGGTCTGCGGCAAGGGTAGTGTGATGTTACCATGGTTGTTCAATTTGTTTATGGATGGGATGGTGAGGTAGGTTATTGCGAGAATCTTGGAGAGAGGGGCAAATATGCAGTCTATGGGGAATGAGAGGGCCTGGGAAGTGAGTCAGATTTTGTTTGCTGATGATACAGCAATGGTGGTAGATTCGAACAAGAAACAGCAGAGGGAAAAAGTTGAGAGTAAATGTGAATAAAAGCAAGCTGGTGAGGTTCAGACGGGTTGAAGTGGTGTGCTTTGCTTTGATCGAGTTAAGTAATATAAGGGTAAGAGTGATGTGCAGTAATAAAAAAGAGTGTGGTTGAGAGAGCAAAAGAGAGTGCGTTGAAATGGTAACATATGCAGAAAATGAGTCAGGAAAGGTTGACAAAGAGGATATATGTGCCAGAAGTGAAGGGAACAAGGAGAAGTGGGAGACCAAATTAGATATGGAAGGATGAAGTGAAAGAGATTTTGAGCGATCGGGGTCTGAACATGCTGGATGGTGAAAGGCGTGCACGGGATAGAGTGAATTGGAACGATGTGGTATAATGTGGTAAATGTGCTGTAGTGGACTGAACCAGGGCATGTGAAGCGTCCGAGGTAAACCATGGAAAGGTCTGCGGGGCCTGGATGTAGATAGGGAGCTGTGGTTTCGGTTTCGGTGCGTCCCAGAGTATCCCGGATAAACAACAAAATCCAGGATGTAAAACGGGATCCTGGATTTAAAACAGGGTCTCGGATGAAAGAGAGTATCCCGAATGCAAATTAAGATCCCGGATATAAGAGAGTATCCCGGATGCAACACAGGATCCCCGAAGAAAGAGGGTGGGCTGTTTTGATAACTGTTTCTTCCCCCACACTCGAAGCTTTGGAACCCTCTACCCTCTCGTGTGTTTCCCAACAACAACGACCAGGCACATATTAAAAGAAAGGATTTTCACTTCCTCCATAATTCGTAAATATTCTCCCCTGTCTTTTCTTTTCTCCTTTCATAATTCTCTCTATATTTCAATTAAGGCCCGGCCTTGATGTGGACTTTTGTCTGATGATCATCATTGCTAATACTAATAATTTCAATCTGTCCCCCGGTAACTTTAAAGCCCATCCTATCATCAAACAAATCATCATCAGAGAATTATCCAAAGTAAATGAGAACTTACAACTTACAACTGTCGAATGGACAGACGAATGTATATATACCACGGGTCGGACTCGAACCCTTGGTAGGGCGCCTGGCTTTCTCACCACGCGGATGATAAAAGATACACACAATAGATTAGTGTTTTCCCGTGTATCCCAACCTCATCTCGGTTGGTATGGCATGGCTATAATCAACCTCGGCTCAGATGGGGTGACAAATATGTCGAATGGACAGACGAATGTATATATACAGCGGGTCGGAGTCGAACCCTGGGTAGGGCGCCTGGCTATCTCGCAACGCGGAGGTTAAAAGATACACACAATAGATTTCTAGTGTTTTCCCGTGTATCCCAAGCTCATTTCGGTTGGTATAACACTGCTTTAATCAACTGCAGCTCCGATGGTGTGACAAATATGTCGAATGGACAGACGAATGTATATATTCCACGGGTCGGAGTCGAACCCTGGGTAGGGTGCCTGGCTACCTCTGCCACGCGGACGTTAAAAGACACACACACTAGATTTTTAGTGTTTTCCGTGTGTCCCAAACGTCATCTCGGTGGGGATAGCATTGCTTAAATCAACCGCGGCCCCGATGGTGTGACAAATATGTCGAATGGACAGACGAATGTATATATACCACGGATTGGAGTCGAACCCTCGGCCGGGCGCCTGATTACCTCTGCCACGCGGACGTTAAAAGACACACACACTAGATTTCTAGAGTTTTCCCGTGTGTCCCAACGTCGTCTCGGTGGGAATAGCATGGCTTTAATCAATCGCGGCTCCGATGGTGTGACAAATATGTCGAATGGACACGCGAATGTTTATATACCATGGGTCGGAGTCGAACCCTGGGCAGGGCGCCTGGCTACCTCTGCCACGCGGACGTTAAAAGACAACTACACTAGATTTCTAGTGTTTTCCC
>JAYMFT010155285.1:0-12534 GCA_038088735.1 Panulirus argus
TCTCTCTCTCTCTCTCTCTCTCTCTATCTATCTATCTATCTATCTATCTATCTATCTATCTATCTATCTATCTACCTATCTGACACCTATTTAACATCTGTTTGATTACCCTTGTGTACCTACGGAACAAAAACTTTGCACTCTTAGGTCCCCCCCTACCTCCCCTTCCAGGGGCACTTCTTAATTTTAGACTGAATTTCCCAGTAAAAATCATACGTTATATCAATTTCTTTTTTCTAACACGACCACAACTTCGCTGCTGAAAATAGAAATGAACGTCTTCACGTTCCTTCCACACGCTTCTCTCGCCTCGCCTCGTCTTGCGTCCGCTCGTTACAGAGTGTCCTCTGATTTCAGAGAAGTGTACTGTGTCTTCACCACGGTGCCTTAAAGAGGAATGCAAACAGAAACAGACCGCTGGGTCCTTTCCAGGCTGTTTGTGATATTGGATGAGATCAGAAACCAACAGATTAATGTGGTAATAACAGAGATGGTAAAAACCTACAAACTGTTCATTTGAAGACGCAAATAATGCGAGTCGTGGACCTGAAATGGAAGATTTCTCAAGTCTATTCCTAAACATTTTTATAGAACCGACATCTTAACAATTCTGTTGAAGAAAAAGTACGTCGTCTCATTCGACGTAAAACGTTCGCCCACGAGTTTGTATCCATTACTACGGGTGAAATCAGACGAATCAAGACCGAGATGATTAAAAGCCGTTAATGATTTCGAATACTCGTGTTACATCATCTCTTGACCTTCACATTTCCGAGCTAATTAGGTTTAAGCCGTTGAGTCGGCTTTCATAGGATTAGTTCCTTACTCCGAGAATCATCTTGATAGCTGGACGATGCGCTCTCTCCGTTCTATTTAAGTCTTTTTCTCAAGTAGAGCGACCAAAACTGAACATGATTTTCCCAGACGTAGACTGGAAAACCCTACCTATAAATCCAAGACGTTTGTTCATTCATTTTACTGCTTTTGTGCATTCATTAGTTGGCTTTAGGCCACGAGAAATTATTATGCACAAGTCTTTTTTCCTCACTTACCTTTTGCAGCTCAACATAATTCATGCGGCAGCTTGATTTTTCCGGCATCAGTTCCGGTACGGTAACTTTGCGTATTTCTGTAGCTGCCTCCGTCTCAGATGAGAGGCAATAGCTCGGCCTCATTTCACACTGCCCCAACCTCATCATTCTCCATTTGATTGTGCTGCGTCTCATCGCCCGTCTGCTTGACCACACTACTAGAGCCAGTCGTCTGTATGTACGTTGTCACACATCTATATTGCCTTTGATTCTCACGGATTCAGCTTGAAGCTCTGTAGACATATTCAGGCATGATTCCAGTCCTCCTGGCCGTCACGAGACTGAGCATTGCACGGCATCCTCTATTTGCATTTTACCCACACTGAAAAGACATCCATGATAAGTGGTCTGTTACACGCCCGGAATCTTTTCTTTTTCTTAGATTCCTGGAAGGGAAGAGTGATCACATGGCTTCTGGATGTCCAGTAACATCACATGCACGTCGTCAGTCTCCATCTTTGTGAGGTCTCATTATACCGTAGAAGCCGTAAACCTTCGTAATCTGAAGACCACCTCTCCACTGAATACCACGTTGGTATCTCACAGGGAGTCTCACCTCCACGAGTAATCATCCCTATTATCTTTTCCAGCATCCTACAGAACGTGCTTCTCAGTGATATTCCCTAAACTATGAAAAGAAATGGAGAGTAACTTGGGATTCCGACATCTTGGAAAAAGACCTGGAAATACTGAACTGGATTAGTCAAGTATATAGTAGAATTCCATTCCATCCCATGTTCAGTACCAGACTCCTACTGTCACATTGTTGGAATCAAAGTGTGATTGGCACATCAACGGTTGACGTGAGGCAGAACACGCGTTTTAGGGATGGGTGCAAAAGCAGAAGTGACCCTGGCGTTAGCAGCTGACTCGGACGTGACATTTCTCATCGTGGTTCAGTTCCCTTGCGCTTAAACACAGTCTTCACTTGTTTGCATTCTACTTCTTACGTCAAAGGCTCTGGTCACGGATAAAGGTCTTCCTCAAGGCCAGTCCTAATCTGTAAAATGAAAAGGGCGAAAGAGAAAGTGAAGTAATGGCAGACGAGGAGAAATGCTGTGAATTCTGGAGAAAATAGAAATGTTCTTTATCACGGCAGGTCGGAGCTGCTGGGGAAGACATAAAGAGATGCAGAGCTTAGCAGTACATGGAAACAGACATCACAACGGCACACGCCTCAGTTACCAACGGCACACAGACAGTAGTAGTAGTAACGTAGTAACTTGCCTAGTATTACGTGGTCTACCAATGACGGGGACATCATGTCTTATCTCTGGAGGCTGTATTTTATTGAAGTCAGGGCGACCACCGGCAACTCATGGGCTGCGCTCTTAGTCACCTGGTGCCACACGCAGTGTTTCTTTAATACTTAACCACACATACTTGGTTAGGTTACCTGGCAACAAACATTCGGTGTTTACATAACCTATTATACATCTGTCGTACAACGATAGGACTATAATGGACACCACCACTGTACTTATTATACTAACAAGAAAATATGTCAGGTGAGTGAACAACTGTGGACTGAAGTGCCCACTGTATCCCGGCACAAAAAAACACGCACAGCAGCGGATAGAATGTCTGTCCTGCTCCAAGTGGCTGGCGACAAAGTTGTGAATGTCTTCACAAAGTGTTGGGTGGCGGGACGGATCCTGGTAGCTGAGGCCTCTGGGAGGGGTTTGGTGTAGGATTCTTGGGAGTGCTGGATACAAGGGCGGCTACTTGGAACTTGAAGCCTCTAGGAAGGGTTTGATTGAGGGCTCTTCAGACTGACGGCTACAAGGCCAGGTACTGAGAACTGATGCCTCTGGGAAGGTTTTGCCTAAACGGGTACTGTAAACTGAAGCCTTTGGTACGGGTTTGTAGGAGAGTTCTTGGAAGTATGCTGAACTGGACAAGCTTCGGGGAAACTGGAAATGTACGAAGGTGACAAATCTCTGGATTACCCAAGACGCTCTGCTGTTAATCAGTCGGTTGCGAACACCGTCACTAACAGAGGGAAGGAGGGACCAGCCGACACCTTGCCCAACTTATCTCTTCTTCCCAGCGCAGGACACTACAGACGCAGGTGGACGCTTTACACTCGCATGAGAAAGCAAGCAGAACAACAGCCCGATACATGACGGGCACATGACGCCATCAGGACACGTGACACCAGCATGGGCGAGGTTGTCACCAGCACTTCGGCTGGACGCAGTCAACAGGAATTCACCAAGACACCAAACTGGGACACACACTTCACCAGTCGAACACGCAGGTCTGCCTGGATGCTGCTACCAACTCGACGGAAGATGCCAAATCAAAACATGGAAACGACTCCTCAGACAAATTACGACTAAATACAAAACGCCAGACGAACACAGAACACCAGCTGGATGTAAGGCACCAGCTGACCGTGGTAGCAGACTGAACAAAGGGCAGCAGGCGGACAAAGGACGCCAGCTGGACAGGGTAGCAGCTGGTGGTCAGTGAGCGGATATGAGCCATACCACGGGCTTTGTCAGACCAGTGTCTGTGCTGCATCTGTGTAGCCCAGCCTGACTCAGCGACAGATACACTGCAGTGAAAGAGGCTGTGAGGCAGCAGGGGTGGGGTGGATCACAGCGCAGGAGGAAGAGAGGCAGCAGGGGTGGGGTGGATCACGAGGCATGAGGCTATGAGGCAGTAGGGGTGGGGTGGATCACAGTGCAGGAGGAAGTGAGGCAGCAGTGGTGGGGTGGATCACGAGGCAGGAGGCTATGAGGCAGCAGGGGTGATTGGATCACAGTGCAGAGGACTGTGAGGCAGTAGGGGTGAGGTGGATCACAGTGCAGGAGGAAGTGAGGCAGCAGGGGTAGAGTGGATCACAGTGCAGAGGACTGTGAGGCAGTAGGGGTGGGGTGGATCACAGTGCAGGAAGAAGTGAGGCAGCAGGGGTGGGGTGGATCACAGTGCAGAGGACTGTGAGGCAGTAGGGTTGGGGTGGATCACAGTGCAGGAGGAAGTGAGGCAGTAGGGGTGTGGCGGATCATTGCGGGCGGCCTCCTCCCCCAGCAGTAGGGTACAGCCTCTGGTCACCTTGTGGACTAGTGTCGCAGGAACTTTACTAATGATTCCCGTCAAGCTGACATTATTTGGTGCAGAGTCAGAGTGCCAAATCGCAGCATTAAGCTGGAGAACATCGATTTTTTTTTCTTTTCATTTCCCAAAATCAAACCAATCCGCTCCCTGTTTCCACACTTTTATCAAAAGCTTTCCTAAAACTGTGCCGCATAAGTTCCGTGTGATACAGACCATCAGTAGGTTCATGTTCAAGATTTTGAAGAAGTGTTACAAATTCGGCTCGAATTTAGTTAACCACTTGTGCAACGGTGTCCGGGACGTTGCTTATCTTTAAAATACACTGACAGAGGACTGACTGATGAGTAATGTAGTGTAATGAAACAATATTCTGTTCTTTATTTCCTTTTTTAAATTGTACTTGAATCCTCGTCGCAGCCCAACATCTTTATCCGTCATATTTGGACCTACAACTGTGGTCCTATACATCTGTTTTTTCGATACCACGCCTAGCTTCAACATCATCTCAGTTACAGCGTGCAAGAAAATCTTCAGTCCTCAAGACACAACACCAAAGAACATTGTCGTTCTTGAAACTGTTAGACTTTAGATTTAATGGATCGAAACAACCTCATCATTTAAGGGCGACCATGACAATGTTTCAGTTTACTTAAAACTGTGACCGAAGATTCCTACTAATCTGCAACAAACCTGCTTCCAATCTAGAGACAAATTTGCCGGAAAGAACATGCAAATTACAAAGTGCCATTTTGTGACAAATTCATTTATGTCATAAGCTAGAGCAATTATAAAGCCTCAGTTCTTAGATATAATATCACTGTATCAATGAACTGTCTCATCACCGAAAATGAGGCATTATGGCAATAGCAGGAACAGAATACTATTCTGGCATCTTACTAGGCGGTGTAGCAGGATAGGCAAAAATACCAGAGGGAAACAATGTACCTCCAAGCAACAACACCAAAGTTTCATCACACTGCAAAACTTAAGATGATTGTCGTATCAAAAATGACAAACTCCAGACGACAGACAAAGGTGTTCTGGAGGTTTCAGTGTAAAGAAAATGACATTCAAGAAAGAAAAAATATGTGGGTGTTAGGGAAGAGGTGATAGGTGGAGAAAAGATGGTTTAGTTGAAGAAAAGAAGGTGGTTATAGAATGTACTGATGTATGGTGCAGGAGTTACTGCTTTGTGTGTAGCGTGCAAGATACGTGTTTTTCACTTTCTTTTTTTTGCCTTGTAGACTAAGTGAGTGTGTATGTTGTGTTTTCCTTGCTTTGTGGTTAACCACCGTGTTTACAATAGTACTTCTTCCACAGCTCGCGAGACACATGGCGTAAGGAGTTGTTTCTCTTGAAATCCGCTTCATTGATAGAAATATGAATAAGCAGCATTAGAGTCCAGAGTTTTAGGGAGAGGGGAATGAACTTGGCACATAAATACGTAAGCAAGACATGGGAGACCAAAACAAAAGGTGTATGATACTGTGTTCGGTGCGTCGTACAGCTGTATAAAGTTGTGAAAGCAGAAATATAGTAATTACCCCATTTTCTCGCTGAGGTCTGCTTCATGACCATCTGAGGCGGTTACAGCCTCATCATTTCTTTTAGTATCATAACTGCAAGCTAAGATTCCTATATCGTCACTTTAAGCTTTTTATCTACAAACCTAACCGTTCAAGTCAAGAGTCTCGTCCGTTTAGAATATCATAGTGTACCGAACCTTTTGACTTGACTGAGGTCAGCTTTGATATGTAAATAAAAAGTTTAACATTCTCGTTACCCTAATTTAGGTCGTTTGGTTGAGTTATATTGCTATATTATATAATACGATAGGGCACATATTGAACACGATAGGGCACGTATAGAACAGTTCCTTATGGCATTGAATGAACACCATATTGTTGTAGTTTTGCTTTCAGCTTCTCAAATTATTAGTTACTAAAGAAATTAAAGAAAAATCTATGCGATTCAAGCTGAGCTTACCTGAGTGGAAACAGTAAGGCAAGAAGAATTATGCAGAACGCCTTTGCCCCAGCACCACTCAGCACACTTCAATTCCATATTAATTCTGTATGACTCGTGTCACTAGAGGTCACATGGGATGTTTTGGCTGAACAAAGACGGTGCTTCATATAAAAAAACAAAATGTACTGATTGTATTATTATGGCAAAGTAACAAAAAATACGCATCAATACGTGTAAGTAAAGTTAACATTCATTCGAGTCAGCGCCCTTGTTTGTTGATGCTCTGACGTCATCAGTGGGAAGGAAAACAGACATTTTTTAAAGAACTCATAACGGCAAAGTACAAGTCAACTTATTAATCTTTTTACATTAGCTGAAACATGTTGCATAGGAAAACGAAATAATGAAAATTATGCTTGATAAAATGTATGATGTCCTAAGTATCTCAACATTACCATCCATGTTGAAAGTCTTTTGTTCCAAGTCCGTTGATGGTGGTGGATATAAAGGAACCCAGCCATAACTGATAAGAAAATAAAGGACCAAAATGGTGGATAATTTCAACTTTGCACCATATTAAAGCTCGTCGCTGCGTTAGTATCATGATCCCTTGGCACTGCTTTTTATTACAGTTGTGGAAAATTCATGGTAAGGTGTCATTCAGGTATTACGTAACAGTTTTTAAGGACAATTTTAACACCCGCCCTCCCGTTAGTAACGTTATGTCACAGTGTGAAGATTCCCCTTTAAATATGACAGCCACTTTCCCTCCCCGACTTTCCACAAGGATACGCGCCCAGTCCTAATCAGTGTTGAAAATTTACTGTGTTGTTGCTAGTCATAAGATCTTATTATACTCCTTTAAGCAGTCACGTAAATTTGCAAATTCTAATTGATTAGCTAATTCTCTAGCAAAAGGCAATACACCCTACAAAATGTTATTGTCCTGACTGAAGCGATTGTAGAGATGTGTGTAGAGTTGTGTAGAGTATGAATCTATTAACCTCTCATTTTGCACGAATTTTGATAATCCTGGCACAAATTCTGCCACAGCAATCGCCAGAAATTTGGAAGGGTTAGCATCAACATTTTGGGCCAAATGATGCCTCATTCCATCCACAACATGACGGATACAGAGCTCCAGCTGAACTGACAGCTGCTTAGACACAAGCAGCAATGCTTACGCATTCGGAATATAATGTGTCATTGTTTGAAGAAGACTTGGTCGTAGCCAAACCACTCAAGCTGGTTCCGTCAGTGATTGCTGCTGCTGAAACGAAGAACTGTTTTGCTACCATAACCGTTATGTATTAAGGACCAACTTATGTTGAAATCCGTAACGCAAAACACACATGTTCGACTACTGCCAGCCATGTGAAGGACATGCGAGTTGTGCGTGAGCTGCTCCTGTTTATTTATTTATTCACTTACAACGACCCCTGGACCAGTGTCTTTGAGAGTCCTGGTGTTACCCAAGGTCTGTTTCTATTGGCTCTTGCAACCAAAGGCTAAACTATTTTCAACAGAAGGTATATGTGGACTTTCGAGCGAGAAGTTCTTTGACGAGACTGTACTCCCAGTAATACGGCTTCGTCAAAGGTGACATTTCACTCGCGGCCTGGCTAAACCAGTGATGATTGTCTAATGGGACGGTGGGCCTCATGAAAATTCACGGTACCAGAAAACCATCACATATGTAATTGACTAATTTTCCTCATTTGACTCGGACGCACTCTTCATTCCAGTTAATGCGCTCAGTGCATTCAGTCGGGTAGAAAGATGAAAGGCGCCACTGGACCATGATGTAGCTGGTGCCATTTTCCCTCACGACCATTACGAAACCCACTTGGATAATCAGGGGCCTGTAGACAGTAGACAATGAAGGGGTACTGAAGAATTTCAGCCATGCCAGCAAGACCTAGGGTGATATAGAGTCAGTGACTGTTGTAGCTGAAGACGCTGACCCGGAGGATGATGTGGCGACTGAGGAACAAATTCTGGAGAAGAATATGGCATGGAGAGAGAGAGAGAGGAGTCCGTGTACGGGAAAGCCAACACTTGCCCCCATTTTGTTTAGCGTGATGACATGAGCTGTTGCTCCGCTCTTGTGGAGTTCAGATGGCAAACTGATGACCCTCGATGCCATCAGCTGGCATTGGACATTAAGAGTTCACTTTTATGTCCACAACTATAGCCAGTGGGCGGTGTGCACTGTCCCACCGACCAGCAAGTACATACGAGAGGTCATTACCGTTTAACTATACCTAGGCAAGTCTCCAAGAGTTGCTGCACATTAAGTGTGGATGACATTTCCTCTCTCAGGTCACTCGTCCAGGAAGCAAAGGATTGATAGAAACTGCCTACATCAGTCACTACAGTACATAAGATTACCATATGTATAGCGCGCCGAGTTCATTTGGCTGCAAGATGTCAAAGGGACCTTTGGCGTGGACATTCAGCAGCTGTACCACTACATACCCTACCCGTGGTGAAAGTGTCACATCTGGTTTTTCAATAACAGTACATGCTCTTATGTGGAGTAACCATATAATGTATATGTTTAGTGATATAGAGCTACATATACTGCTGTGAGTAAAGTATGCATATCATTCATATATGTACTACAGCATTTTAGAACTACATGTACCGGTACACTCAAAGTATATATATATATATATATATATATATATATATATATATATATATATATATATATATATATAAATATATTATGTATATGTTTAGTGATAGAGAACTACATGTACTGGAGTGAGTAGAGTATGCATATTATGTGTACTACAGGAATACATATTCGTGTGACGTGTCTCTGTTCGAAATACGGTTTTACCTTCAATTTTTTGAAACTTGATAATATTACATAAATGGCTCATTTATAACCCCTCCCTCAATGAAAACAAAGTGCATCCCAAGACACAACGAGAGTGTATGTGCTCTTAGAATTATCCTTAACACCTGAAGAAGGTGTTTGAGATTCTTTGGTTGGTGGATGTAGCTTGACGTTGACGGCCTTTATGACCCTGGCAGAGGATAGGCCTAAAGCCCAACCAACTAACCAACTAACCATCCAGAGATTAACCCTCCCCACTTCCCCACTCGAATGTTACATGATTATTGAAAGGCCCCAAACTTTGGCTACCACGGGAGCCACGTTATAGTTATGATTGTCAATACTATGTTAATGATGTGATAACCTTCATGTTAGTAAGAACTGTAATTATTAATATAATTTCTTGTGGTGGTTTGTGGTACTTGAGGCTGTAAGTGGCAGTGGTAGCTATGATGAGTTACTACAGTTGTTTGTAGCCATGATGGTGGCCATTGCAAGTAGTTTTTGATGTTAAGCTGTTGGGTAAATTTAAGTGTGTTTACCTCAGGAATCACTTGTGGTACATATCGGTAATTGTGGTAGATTTTGGTAATAATACATCGTCTGATTAAGACAATAATTTCGTTGTTTAGTCTTGCCCATGTTGTTGTTATTTTCCCAAAAAAAACTGAATTACCATATAAAACATAATTTCTTCTTAAACATAAAATAAAAAAGGTAGATCTGTGGCCTTTAATAAAGGATTATGGGGAAAGTATAGTAACATAATCAGTGTCAGTTTCAATACTTTATTCCTTGATAGAGGAATCGGGATCCTAGTGAGTACCATTACAGGAGCATACGATCTTCTTCAAGAATCTCCTTACTACGAGGGGCTCAGGAAGGCGTTATGTGATGCAAACATCCGCTCTCGGATTAATACAATGTCAAACGGAAAATTTAAGAAACATATAATCACATTACATCAGATACTTCTGCTTTACTCCTTGAGCTAGACGTGCAGGTTTTCATGATATTAATTAGGATTATTTTCGTAAAGTTTCTGAAAACATTGGTACACACAAGTACGGTTAGAGAGAAATGAAGAAGGCAGCGACATCTCGAAACGTCATGCGAGGAGGCAACACATCAACCTCGCTTTACAAGTGTAACTTCACGTCAGACGCACTATACATATTCTGTCTTAATGGTCATTACCTATGTCAGTCATTAAAACTAATAACATACGTACGTATAAACCTAGCTGGCTGCAATGTTAGGGGAGGGAAGGGGGAGAACTAACACCTGCAGCCGTGACGTGAGCGATCTGGTGTTTGTGTGTGTGAGGGAGGTTAGTGAGTGGGCAGGTACCTATGTTGAGACTGGTATTTGTCGTCTTTGTAGAGGGAATGTTTTAGGTTCGTGTGGCCCCATTTCTTGAACGTTCTCTACTATCAAACAACTTTTTTTAAACTTGTGTATGCTGTTCACATCCACTATTTCATCATTCACTTGATTCCATTATTCACAATCGTTATACTATATACAGAATATTTCTTGACGATTTTTTCAACATGTTTCTGGCTCAGTCTCATATTACGCCATCTGGTTGTTCTTCCTTACTTATTTTGAAGTACTGTTTTCTGCCTGCGTCATCACGGTGGTTTAAGAACTTAGAGCTTGTGATCAGGTCAAATTTAATGCCTCTAGCCTTTCCCTGTGACGAATCTCTCTTAGATCTGGCGCCATATTTGTTGCCCTCGTCTACACCTTCTGTATTAGCTTTTTGTGCCTATTTAGGTGCTGTTAGCAAAACTGCCCAGCTTATTCTAGTTTTGACCTTATATAGGATGCGAACAGCTTGCTGAATGTTTCCTTATCCATATAGTATCCAGAGTTTGTCTTCGTCCCCTTGTAAAAGCTGATGCAAACCTGCTCGATCTGTACATCCATCATCACTGCGGTATCATCCGCGAACATGTTCAGGTAGGAGTCCATACCTTCTGGCAAGTCATTTATATAGATCAAGAAGAACAACGGTCCCAGGTGGCCTGAACCCGTTTCGAGGAGACTCCCTGATATGCGTCCTGTTTCCTTCCATTAAGATAATCTATCCATCGATAATCTGTCCTGATTCTTGTTTGAAGATCCAACTTCTTTGCCAGCTTCCTATGAGGCACAGTGTCATTTGTTCTGTGTAAGTCTAGATACAGACAATCTATCCTCCTTTCTCTTTTGTCTACAACAGAGCTGTGTGTGTGTGTGTGTGTGTGTGTGATTACTATTTCCGATTTTTATTTGTGTGTTACAGGAGAATTTTACACTCGTGTTGCTCTGTCGCTTAACCTTGTATATATGTACCATGTCTTTACCTCCATATATGTGTGTGTGTGTGTGTGTGTGTGTGTGCGAGCGTGTAATCACTTAACTGTAAGAACTTTTTACTACTGTACGGGTGGGAGTTTTACATTCGTGTGTAGACAGTCTGGTGTGTGGGTTCACATATGTATGTGTGAAGTGATCTATGTGTGGTCCAGGTTTATCGAAAGTTTGGTGTGTTTACTGCAGGGGTGAGTGTCCGGGATGCGTACAGCACAGTTATGTTGTGAGTCTGGTGTGTGTAAAGGTGTGCAACGTGTTTAGTGTGTTTCCATGTGTTTATACAGGTATGGAGAAAGTCGAATGTGTGTGTAATGACCTATTGTGCTGTACGGGGGAGGGGGGGGCCTCAACCCTCGTGGGGTCCCATCATTTAATAACCTTACCTACCGGACGGAGAATCGAACCCTGGTCTTCCGCGTGGCAGGCTGAGATCCACACATTATCTAACGGGAAATAAGCTGCAGCAATGTGCGTGTGAGAGGGACTTTAGAGTCGATATTGTAACTAACCTGTCGGCAGAGTCACGCCGCAGGATATTTGTGAAGGAGACAAGCCGTCTGAGGGTTAGAATGAGAGGCGCGTGTTTGAAAAAGATGTCAAGAATTACTTCTGTAGTGCAAGAGCAGTGGATGAGTGGAATGAAATGAGTGACGAAACTGTGAACGTTGGGCGGCGTTCGGGAGTTCGAAAAGCTATATGATAGTAAAGGAAGTTCAAGAGATTTGGGGCACCACGAATGTAGAACTCCTTCCCCGTACAGTACAGATAGTGTAGCTAATATACTGCCGCATGAGTTGGGGGAGCCAGGCGGCAGGGCAGGTCTGTCCCGAGAGAGAGAGAGAGAGAGAGAGAGAGAGAGAGGGAGGGAGGGAGTCCCCCTGGCCCCAGGGCCCCACGTGACATCCTGGCTCCTCACTTCCGCTCGCCTCACGATAGACGACCTCTGTCTGTAGCTGGAGAGACATGTAACTGAACCTCTGCTTAAGTCTGGACCACGTCGGTGTACCCTCGGATATGGTGACCTGGCCTTTGATCCACCCCAGTAAGAACAACGTTAGTACACTAGGGGCTTTTAGCGTCGCGCTCAAGGATCGTGCTCAAGCATCGGACCAACGTGCTCAAGGGTATCGTGCTATCTCACTAAAGAGGGTTAAACCATTTAAAATCACACCAACGTCAGTATGGCGACGATAACCGTTAACG
>JAYMFT010155296.1:0-26570 GCA_038088735.1 Panulirus argus
AAAAAAAAAAAAAAAAAAAAAAAAAATATATATATATATATATATATATATATATATATATATATATATATATACTGTTCTTTGGTTAGTGTTATGTTTCATGAGTTGGAAGGTGAGGCTGACGGGATGTATGTTTGCTTCGACAGGTCTGGATGCACTGGCTTATGACCCCAACAAGTTCGCTATGGACTACCACAACATCGGCTTCCGTGAGTGTGCGGCGGAGGTCGCCCGCTACCTCGTCACCATCGAGGGGATGGATATCCAGGATCCCCTGCGCCTGCGCCTGATGAGCCACCTGCAGTGTTACGCCGCCCAAAGGGACCTGGCCAACAAGCAGGCAGCGTCCTCTTGGGGCTGGGGGTCCACTCAGCCGCCCACGCCGCCCTCCTACACTGCAGGCTCTTCACTCTCGGGGTTCCAGGGACACGTGTTACCGCCCCACGGCGCCACCCACCCCGCTCCCGCGCCCCCACACGCCCCTAGCGTGGGTCTGGACCAGAGTCATGGCATGTCTGCCTTCACCGCCCCGTCTTCCAGCGGCACCAACGACTTGGGTGGGTCTGGCTGTAGTCTAGGAAGTGCGCAGGTGTCACGGCTGCCCACCACGGGGGCCGGGGCCTCCCAAGTACCAGCAGTCACCATGTCAACACCCACTACACCCCACACTAATTACCACCTCAACCTGAACGCCCACGCCTTCCCCGCCAACCCGCCCGCCAACATGCCTAACCTTAGTCTCTCCACCAACACCCCAACACTCAACTCCGCCGCTTACAACCCCGGCATCCAGAGCGGAGGGGCGGGGGTCAAGCCCTACCGACCCTGGGGGGCGGAAATTGCGTACTAATGCAGCCGTAACACCCACGCCCACACACAAGGCCATAATATTCATGTACTGAAAGGACACCACGGTATAAACAACCCTACCAGGGATTTTTCTTTTCACTACAAGATCCCCCCCCACAGACTACCAGAGCCCCCCCACATGCACTATCAGAGTCCCACACGCAGTACCAGGGCCATCATGAAGCAGCTGTTACTCTCCATTTGCCCGGTACTCAGGGAAGGACGTGGCCAGTCGGTGGAAAGAGGGGTTAAGAACCATCTCTGTATGTAGTGTGCTTCGGTAGGGACCAAGTATCATCCTAGGATCCACGTATCATCCTTGGGAGACCAAGTATCATCCTAGGTACAAAGTGTCATGCTAAAGGCCTTGGATCATCATTATCACCTACAAAATGTCATTAGTTTTATGATGAACCTCATCACCGTAAGCTGAGTCCCCGTCCACTGGCGGCCATGCCATCCCCTACACTCACCGCCGTCTATTCACCACCCAAGCACTCATCATCCATGCACTTACCACCTACTTTCTCACAGCCCATGCATTCCCTACCCACGCACTCACCACCCACGTACTTACAACTCACGCACTCATGGGACCATGCCAAACTATCCTTGTTCAGTAGTTTAGTGCAATATTTACATTTTTACGTTGTCATTCGCTTGTACATATGATGTTATTAATGTATATATGATGTCATTCCCTGTACATATGATGTCATTCCTTTGTACATATGATGTCAATCCCTCTACATAAGATATCATTCCTTTGTACATATGACTTCATTCCTGTACACATGATGTATATACTTTTTTGTACATGAACTATCTCATTGTCAAGATCTATGAAAAATAAAAAAATATGAATTGGTGACATGTGTTTGGTTTATCCTGACTTTATGATACAGGTCCTGTGCTGACTTTAACATAAGCTTGTCCTAATCTTATGACACACGTCCAGTCCTGACCTGATCACACTGGCCCTCTCTTGAACTCCTAATTTTTCCAGTACTTTCCCCAGAGGAATCAGCATAATGCTCATCAATCTTTATCCCCGACGTTGCACTGTGTTTGTGACAAGCTGGTCCCTTTAGCTAACAGGTCCTTTACCCATACAGTATCTCAGTTGGGACGTCTTTCGTAAACTTCCGACAGGCTTTATCTCATTTTCACTACGTGGGGACCAGAGACAGGTCGAGGGCCGCACGTGCAGTACTAGTGGTGGACTGAGATGAAGAGGGGCATGTACGCACATGATGGGAGACGAGTTAGACGCTACATAAGCAACGTGAATCCAATACTCAGAACTCTGTCGGCCACAAATCATCTTAGAGGTAAATGACTCAAAAGCTCTTCCAGGTAGAGAGCAGCTTCCTAGTGTCAGCCACAGGTGATCAGATCACAGGAGCTGGAGAGGGCAGTAACGTGCCCTCACACCCTGCCGCATAATCACACTCTCGGAACTATCTTCCTGAAGACAAGCAGATCACTCTCAACTAGGCTGTAACATCCTCTGGAAATGAGGTTGTAATTTGGGATGATTCCAGTTTACAACTGGCTACCAACTCCAAAAACTAGCGACCAATAGCAATAACATCGCATAAAACATGAAAATGGGCAGTTAGAAATTGTCCAAAAATGCTTCCAAGATCAGGGTGACACACTGTTGCCACACAAACTGCTGGAAACGATGACAGCCACTTGAGAGTAGCGTGAGAGACGTACGATGAAGTGGACTGGACCATCCCAGATGATCTGGTTATCAGGATACGCTGTACCGTGCCCGGGGGGACGCAAGACACAAGACAAATAATTACAGTGAGAGAAAGCAGAGTAAACATCCATTCCAAAGTTAGTTGTCTAGTATATTTTCCACAACCATCAGACTCTACTGATGTCCACAGCTCCACTGACTATTCAGTGGAGAACCTTAAGAAGGGTGTACAGGTTCAGCAGCAATCAATTGCACCAAACCGGCCGATATGAGGCGGTTACGATCCCTTACCTACGATTCTCGGCCCCCAACAACCCGCCTGATCACTGGCGCAACACGACACCTTAGTGCCAGCCAGACCCAGCTGTGGGGGCAGACGACTATTCTGAGGAATACCTAATGAAAGGTGCATAGGGCCCGTCATGACCTTAACACAGGGCCTATTAGGACCTTAACACAGGATTATTATGACATTAACACAGGGCTTGTTATGACCTTAACACAAGTCCTGTTCTGACAACGCAAGACTTGTTATCATTTTAACACAGGGGTCATGACACCCTTAACATAGGGCCTGTCTTAAGCTTAACATGGGTCTGTCATGGCCTTAACACAAGGTCTCTCTGTATCTAATTACGTGTCCTGAACTGAACATGCAGGGCGTCATGTGCTTAACACACTAGCCTTGTCCCGAACTTAACACATTTGATTTTGTTCTGAGTTTAACCCAAAAATTTCACCATAAGATTTACCCAAGTGATTTGTCGTGAACGAGAGACAGAGACCTTATGATAGTCTGAAGACACAGGACATGTACTAACCTTAACAAGTGGTCCGTCCTGACCTTAATCCTTGTACGTGGCCTGTCCTTAAGGTTGATTATCTTCTCCGGAGAAGTGGCTTCAGTTGCCCCATCCAAACTGTTTATATGGCCCTGGCCGTGGGGAGGGAGGATCCTTCTGCTTTATTATCCTGCTTCCATCTATAGTGGTGGGTGGGGAGGGAGGAGCCTTCTGCTTTACCACCCTGGTCTTCACACCAGACAAGACTATGACCCCAGAACACCAGTTCTGTCCTCCAGCAAATGATTTCCTCCCGCAACATCATGTCTCCCAGTAGGTAGCCTTCCATGTACTCCTCAACCTCTTCCTCTCCCCTCCCTTCCTCAGCCTCTTCCCTCCCAGCTTCTCACCCTTCCCAGTCTCTCAACCTTCTCTCCCCTCACCAACCTCTCACCCTTCCTTCCCCTCCCTGCCTCTCACCCTCCTCTCCCCTTCCATTCCCCTCACCCTCCCCTCTCCTCTCCAGCCTCTAACCCCTCGCTTTGCACCCTCCCTTCCTCTTCTCCTTGGCTCTCACTCTCAAATCTCTAGCTTCACTCCCTCCTCTCCCTAGTCTGTCACCCTCCTCCCCCTAACCTCTCACCCTCCATGTTCGAGAGACACCAGTAAATACATCCGGTAATCAATGACATTACCGATATTCCCACATTCCAACCGCTGGGAGCCACCTCCATTCCCAGTCGCGTCTGGCCATTCCCAGGGGAACTGTGGCGGGTTCAGTGGCGGGGTGGGGGTGGGGTGGCGGGGTATGGGGGCAGGACAGCTGAAGCGTTCCAGCTTCCGGGGGCGGGAACGCGGCAGAGAGCGTGAGAACCCATGGACGAACCAACCGGACAGGTGTTGGTGGGCCGGGCCGGCTGATGCCACACACCCGGGTGAGCAGACAGTGTCATCTGAGTGTCTTTCCTGTTGGATCTCCACCTGTATATGATGGGCAGGTGACGTAGGCTGATGGGCAACTCAAGGTATCTGATGGGCAGGTGACGTAGGCTGATGGGCAACTCAAGGTATCTGATGGGTAGCCAACCGGAGTATTTTCTTCTGGTCAAAACACAATGCGTTTTTGCCGTGTGCCCAGGGTCGTGTTGGGTAATCAGTCGTAACGTTCCGCCATGGGTAACTAAACAACGTTATCTTGGCAGATAACCAGCCACAAATTCATTTCGTAAACCAGCTACGGAAATCTAGACAACAAATATCTTAAAACTAAATTGAGTACGTCGTTACCTGACGTGTCAGTAATATTGTCTGACCGGCTGCCGTTCAGGAAGATGCCTGATGGTTCCACCCATACTGATGGCCGGGACCAGGTGTGTGTGTGTGTAACTACCTTTGTCAACAGTACGTGGAAGGTGCACAGTCTTGGGTTCACAACTACTGCCACGCAACGCTCTACGCTTCGCTATATAAAGACATTCTGCTCGCCATCTGTATCACAACACAAGTTATTCTTTGCAGCCTTTTCAAAACAATTCCGATCTTTGTTCTTGCTCAAACAATATGTTATTCCCAGATTTTTTTCACCGAACTTCTTCACTGTCGACATTGTCGACTGCGTTAGATTTTGCTGTGAAAATTTAATATAAGTTTCGTCTCGTTCCAATGATTACCATGGTGGACCTCATTATGGCCTCTGTCCCCTCCTTATAACTAGTCGGTCAAATCAGGTATCATCTTGGTGGCCCTCCTCTGGACATTTTCTATTCAGACTTTTAAGATTCTCTAATTTCAGTGATCAGGCTGGAGATGAGTACTACAGTCAGAGTTCAGAGTAACCTGTAAATGGTTTATTGAACATTATCCTGATATAAAACTTAATAAGTAATTGTAAAAGTAACCTGTACAGAATTTGCTTCTAACAATTCTCATGATGTAACGCTCTGTCGTCAGGGTGGGTACTGTGTGAACCGCAGTCCCTTCACACAGCATCATCCGTAAAGATACTATGATGTCACTGATGCTTCCGGCGAGCGAACTGCATAATGCAAGAATGACAGAGGTTTCTGGAGCGGCACACGCTGGACACAACAACCTAATTAGACAATGTCCCTCTGACGTGGGTCATGTCTCCACTTCCACTCAAATAAACTTCGATCTACCGAAGGAGGTAGCCATTCTTACTTGTCTAAAAATCTACATTCTCTACCAACCACTTGTGAGGGACAGTGCCAAATGTCATCTGGCAGTGCAAGAACAAAAACTCTACCAGAAATGTCCGAATGATGTTACTTATACCGACCGCTTCCTCTGGACCCAGCCAGTCTCCCCAAGGTAGCGTCAGGTTTACAAGGTGTCATCCGTTCGCTCTGCTATTATCTTCAGCAGGAAACACTGCAACACTGCAGGCGGTCTGTCAAATGCTTCCTCACTCACTGAGTATGTACTGAGAGACGTCATCAGGCCTATCCAGATCCTTCGCTAACCTAATCATGTCTTTGCTAACAATTCTATTGTATAACGAGTGTTGCAGCCACCTGACGACATTCGTCAGTCTTAGGGTCATGGTGTCCTACACTCTCACTACTCTGTTCAGTCTTTCATTCAGTTCCGAGTATAGTTTGTGGTCAGGTCAATACACCCCTGAATCTCTGAGTTTGTAACTGTCCTATGGGACAGTTACCTCCTGCTATTGTGTGTGTGGGCAACCGTTGGAGATCTTCAATCGCCTGAGTGTCGTGTGTCTGTATGCTCTCTACGGTACATTTCTGAGTCCCACACAGTGTCACACCTTCTGCCTCCCGCACTACAGCTTTCACAAAACCCTCTGTAATACTGTTCTGTATTTTGACTGTGCCTTTCCAACGCCCAGCATCTCTTCCAGCAGAAATTGTTTGCCTCGACTTAGTTACTACAATTATACCTCCTTTTTCATTTCACTTTCCTTTAACGTTTTCTTGTGTGTGTGTGTGTGTCACCATCATGTCTATAAACATCAGGAACTAGAATCATTCAGTGGTATCTGACCTCCTGTGATATACGATAATTTCAGTGGAGTCTGTTACTACTGCTGCCCCTCTTGCAGGTTCTCATAACGAACCGTTCCCTCCACTCACCCCTACCCCCGCCCCAGCCTCTCACCACATTAAGCTGTTTATCCCATTTTATCCAACATTTATTAAACTCATTATCTCCCCAATATGTCCTTCTTGACTGGAGCGAGGGGATGGTTCCCACAGGGGCCGCAAACCTCGCTAATGTGGGCCCCCAGTCATGTTGACCACTCTGGCTAAAACGAACCCCTGGCTACAGTGACCACCCTCGCTAATAAGTCCCCTCAGTCATGGTGAGCAACCCCGTATGTTATCTGGTTATTTCCAGCAACCAACATCGTCCACTATGGGAGATCGTTACCCATTTGGCTGATGAAGAGTTCAACGAAAGGAACGACTGCCAGAAGCTAGCGCGGTGGGCAGTGCGCTGATGACGTTGGTCGCCAGGGTCTACAGCAGCGGCCGCACACTTCTCAGGTGAAAGTGCTCGGCGGTGTCAGCCTCTACAGCTGACTGACTGACTGACTGACAGACCGGACACGGGGCACACACACATACACACACACCCTACAGTTCCACTCAGCACTCCCGGATCCTCTTCCTCCACTCCATTATGAGAGAAAGTCCAGTCTTTAATCTCCCCGTGTACTACAATATAGAGCCCACAGCTGCTAGGATTCACCTGCGAGGTCATGTTGACCACCAGTTGCTCCGCCACCAGGTAGAGAGGCAGGGGGTGGGGGGGGTGGCACTGTGTACCCCATGTCCGCCAACCGTTGTGCTGACGTGGTAGGTGTTAGCTGACCACTGTGCTGTCCACACCTGTAGGGATAATCAGTATGGTCAACTGTAGACCCCTGTAGGTATCACATCAACTTTCAATTGTCCCATATAGGTCTGTATCATCTCCCTACTTTTCGTGCCCCCTCCCTGAGATCTGTATCATCATCTTACAAATGTCTGTGTCACCTCACAGAACGGAGTCAGTTGAGGGCAGTTTGTATCATGTCAAGTTCTGCGTCAGATTATGTTCTTTATAAATTGTCATACATCTGTTTGCGTTTACTGATATATTGTGTTATGTTCTTTATAAGTTGTCATACATCTGTTTGCGTTTACTGATATATTGTGTTATTGTGGTGTACTGTAGGGCTGAATGGAGGAAGTGTGGGGGTATGTGACTACTGTGGGCGTGAAGAGGACAGTGTGAGGTTCAAGGATATGGTGTTTCATGGTACCATTCTCGTTCAATCGCTGCATGTGCAAGAAGTGTCTTAGGTCACTGGGCAATGTACTGAATGACTGGTCAGGCAGCCCCAGCGTCCTACACCTGGACCGTCTTACCCACAGTGTGGCGAGATGCGTTGTGGCCTGAGAATGGCAAAAGCTCGTGACACCTTGTGTACTGTGGGTTGTGTGTGTGGGCAGTGTGGGCCATGCATGCTGGGTGGTGGGGAGACACATGCGTAACGCGGGTTGGTGAGATTCTGATGGTGGATCGCTACTGTAACAACTACAACTGTTGTGATTCTTAGCGGTGGTTCCCTCGCAAGCGTCATACTATTACCACCTGAGGTTCCAAGTCACCAGACCATAATATTCTGCTTGAGGCAGTCACTTCCCACGCTGCACGACACTCTGGCAGGTGGTCAGGGCAGCCAGTCGGCCAACGTGGCCAGCTAACAATTTGTTGATGTTTGCTGACCGGAGGGAAGTCGTGTGGGAACCAGACGACGCTACGATATTAGCACAGTCTGTAACGAGTAAACAGGAGTACTTATCATGTGGCTGCACTTCTCCATATGCGCGTGTGGCCGTGAGAACGGCTGTCGGTCGCACTCCCAGGCCGCACCGACACGCGCCTGCCACACGCGCGACCCACCTGCGTCAGAAACACACGTAAAACCTATCCTGACTTAATCATTTTTTCTCTGCCTTCTGCTGGCATGTTTTACTTTGATGATCATATGAACTACGTAGTATATACCAGAGGCACTACCAGCAAAGAGAGGAGCTTCTCCATCCGATCGTCCGGATCAACTTATCTATGTTGTCTAGCTTTACTACATTTACTTGTTACTCTAAAATCCGAAGGAACGAAGTATGGCAGAATCACCACCATGACCATTGTATCATCCTCCACATTTCAAAAATGATATCATACCTTAAGTTGGGAATATAACTAAAAATATTATCAAAAAGATAATTTAAACAGTTTCGTTTGCGCAGCGTTGGCGGCCGTAGGACGGCGCGAGAGGATGAGCCACACGCGTGAGACGGCAGAGCAACACACGTTCCCACACGCGCCACCTGCACGCGCCTATCTCCCGACACGCGCCTGCGTCTTCGTTTCCTGTTTTTATATAAACTTTAATTACTTTTTTAGAATATCTTTCATCATCATTGCGAACTAGAAAAAGCAACGTTATCACCAAATCATATAACCTGAATGATATTCTAATAAAAAGAGAAAATCAATTTAAAAATGCTAAATGATGATGTGGAAATGGAGGAATCGGACACTATTGACGCGGGCTGGGGGTATATATCCCTAGAAATGGAACGTCAGTGATCAGTGTTGCACCAACCCTTGGGTGTAGCTATATTTCCTTCATGGCGGAACGCACCACACGCTGCCTCTTCCTTACCAGGAAAATATTGAAGGTAATTTTTTGATAAAGGAATCATCCACGATAAGTAGGTTGCTGGACAAGACTCTGTTATGTGTATAAAACTTGTTGTTGGTAGAGGTTGTTACCACCATTAACTGGACAATGGCTGGTATATGTTAACGACTTGTCCCGTACAGGTGTTGCGCGGGGCGCGGCTCTGGTGGCGGCCTCCTGTACTGCCGTGCGCTTCCTTCCCTGCCCACCCGCGCCATGGATCAGCCGTCCACATCTATTCCTGCAGTTACGAAGAAGCCCAGAACGCTTTGAACGAGCGCCTGGAGGGGCAGTCGGCAGTGATGGGGCCACTGACCTGCTGTGTGGGGTGTCCAGAGTGAGGGTCGGCCCTCGCCCATGCTTCCTGTTGTCAGGTCATGATCATGTCCTGTGGGTCGTCCTCCCTACATGGTACCGTCTTGTCTACTTCACAGTACCGTGGGTCGTCCTGCCTATTGTATGGTACTGTGGGTCGTTCTTCCTACTGCACTATACAGTGGGTCGTTCTTCCCAGTGCATGGTACCGCGGGTCGTCCTGCCTACTGCATGGCACCGCGAGTCGTCCTGGGTACTACATTGTACCGAAAGTCGTCCTGCTTACGGTATAGTACTGTGGGTCGTTCTGCCTACTGCAAGGCATCGCAGGTAGTCCTACCTACCACAAGGCACCATGGGTTGTCCTACCTACCACAAGGCATCGTGGGTCGTCCTACCTACCAATAGGCACCATAGGTCGTCCTGCCTGGTGCATGGTACCGTGGGACGTCTTGCCAGCTGCAAGGTACCAGCTTACCGGATACAAGGTACGTAGGAAGTTCCAGGTACAACAAAAGCACCAGTGACCCATCCTACCTGGGACCAGGTAAAGGGTCACAAAGCACCAGGTTAGGGGAACAGTACCAGGCAAGGGAGACCTGGCACTAGGTAAGGGGGCACCTTGTACCGATTAGACGCGCACACCGATCCCTTGTACATTATAATGTTTAATAAAAACAAATGTACTTTATTTTTTTATCGCCCAGTTTCTTGAATATTTTGCCCTTGTTCTATTCTGTCCGGACACAGCCACTCATGTACACACAGGGGACACATGTTAGGTGTGTGCGTGTGTACACACATAAGTAAATATAAAGTACATAGATTAAGAGACGTGGTTATGGGTATAAAAACTTTTCCACGTAACACAGACACACTGGGACTAAAACGAGTAGATATGCAAAGATTAAAGGCATTAAATTTGTTTACCACGGTAGAATGAAGAGTAACTGGCAATTTTATCAAAATCTTGATCACAGTTTTTACATGTCTGATGTAAATAGTGAGCACTACTTCAAAACATGGAAAGATAGAAAGCGAGAAGCCATAACATGAAATTAAGGAAGAAAATTGATAGACATGAAATCATGTATCTTCACAGCATTACAGCTGTGGGTCAGTGGAATGAAATGAACGGGGGAGAATTGTGAATGTGAACACAAAAGTTTAAAAATCTGTGCGATAGGATAGAAAGTTTAAGAGCAAAGGACGCCATCCCTGTACAGTATAAAAGATGGGGCCCCACCAGTGTAGAGCTCCCTCCCCGTATGGTACAAATAGATAATTTCAAATAGGAAATCATAGACACTGGCAAACACACACACAACATTGAGAAACATACACAAATACATGCACCAAAAAATTCATTGAACCAAGACAGATATGTCACGATAATGATGAAGGCATAGTGAGGATGGTGCATGAAACAGTAAAACCTGTACTTCTCAGAGGTAGTGAAGTTGCAATATTGGAAACTTGGATTTATGAAGTGATGGACCGTGAGAACTCGAATGCACATGGTGAAACAAGCTCTTAAAACATACAGGAGAGATTCATTGTACTAAAATGTCACTGAGCACGATCGGATGAGGACACACATTATTACTAGACCTTTTCTCGACACACACTACCATGGACAGTGACAATGTTATGTATGAGACACACGATAGAAAAAGTAATAATGCAATGTTTGAATCTGATTATGAATTAATTAAGGATAAAGAGACTAATCGCGGAAACTACACAAATAAATCATCTTTATGGGAACATAACTTGGGAAACGGAGTTCAACAGATAAGGTACAGATCACTTGTGGAGGAGTTTGTTATATTTGCAGCGCAGGAGTAGCAACAAGCGTGCCTTCAACTGCCAATACAGAGGGAAGATTGAATATGAGAAAAGAACGATTGAAGAGATACTAAAAAGAAAATAACTTAGGGATGTACTGTAAGGATTCAGGCAGCACTAGGGCCAACCATCATTTGGCAAAGAAAGGAGGAACTTTGAAAAGAATATTGCGGACAAGACGGCAGGAGATAATCCAAAAACTCTCCGTAAATTCATCAGGGGTAAAGTGTTAGCGAGAGAGAAGGTAATTAAGGCTTGGGAATGGAAAGGGAAGAGTTGTAGAGGATGACGTCACGTGTAAAGTGCTTTGATGATGGAAGACGCTACAGTCCGGTGAGCGGCCGTGGTGGCCCTGGCCAGACATGGTCTACTGTATATAGATCAACAAGTGTTGTGTTCTAGGAAGTTACGACACCTGAACAGTGTTTGGACTGTCCTCTTTAGTTATATCCAACATTTCTACCAAGTTCCTTAAGGCCATTTGTAATGCTGTTTCGGAGTTATTAATTTTGGTCACGTAAACAGGTACATAGATAGACGACCACGCCATTACTCGAATAAGATGTGGGGAAGATGTGGACAAATACACTAGACAAGCTTCTTGCTGGCGGAAGGTTAAAGTTCCGCGGGGGTAAAAAAAAAAAAAAAAAGAAAAAAATCTTGATCAGGAAGTTGCACTAAAATCCGTACAGATCCCTGACGACTGTAGTCTGTATAAAGCATATGAAATACTGGAAAAGATGATCAGAAAACGAATGGACCTCCGCTTGCACAGGAGAAACTATCTAAATGATAGACAACACAGACTGAGGGGAAATGATGTCATGTGCAACATATCTCATCAGACTTGTGAGAGTGTAAACTAAGTTTGAGCCAGAGGAGAAGGCTGGGTACACTGTGTATCTGGAATACCTGAGACCATTTAACAATGTACCACATTAAACGCTGGTAAAGAAGTTAGATCTTCAGGCAGGAATAAGATGGAGACTCCTTCGATATCGAAAATTACCTTCGTGGAAGAGAATAAAGAAATCGGGTCGTGAAAGCCTTCTCCATATGGGTTGTTGTACGAGTGACGTGCTGCAGGGTTCACACCTAGAACCATTGCTCTTCTTGATCTATGAATGTGATCTGCCAGATAGGTCTGAAGATGTTGCGAAGGTCAAGATGGAATTTGAAAATTATGAGGATTCCATTAACCTATAACAGGGCCTAAAAATTCCAAGTTTAGTTAGATACATAGTTGATGAAAATCAAACCAAGTGATGCATAGTAATGAGAATGGGACACTAAAATAAGACCTAGTTATGAATATCACACAGAAGGAGGAATTTGGGAGTGGACGCTGTACCTAAGCCGTGCTCACCTTACGAAAGATAATAGTAAAGAACACAAAATGTCTGCTGACTGATATTACCATCGCATCTAGACACCTGAAAAAGGAAACAAACAGCAAACTGCTCATATTCTTTATTAGCCCAAATTAGAATATGCTATTTGGCCAAGGCATTTAAAGAGGCACAAACAATAATGGGGAAGTTCCACAGAAGGTCAACAAAGAATGGCAACAGAATTAAGAAAGCCGAATTAGAGTTAGAGGTTAGAGGCCGAAGTTTTGTTCATTACGGGAGAGAGAAGACTAAGGAGAGACTTGGTCACATAATTTTAGTTTTTAACTACCTTGATGCTGCAGATGATACAGTTCTTCGTTGGATGTAAAGAGAGAAGAACCAGAAACAGAACAACCAGAGGTCATAACATGAAATTAAGGGAGAATTTGACAGAAAAGATGCAAATTAGTATTTTTTTTATAGCATGAGTTGTACATGAGTGGTGTAAAGTGAGTGATGATATTGTACTCGTGGACAGGTTACTGAAGTTAAAAAGAATCTGATTTATAGTAGCGAATCTTGCCTTTTATCGTAACTTTCTTAACATTAATCTAACGTGAAGACACTTGTATCAGTGTGATGTGACCAGAGGTGAGGACACTTGCATTAGACGTGAGGGATACATACCAGTATGAGGTAATTATGGCAGAATCACGAAACAGAAATTGAATGTTGACAACGATTTAAATGTTTGTTGAATCAAGTCTGTACCTTGTGTTATCTCTCTTTATAACAACTGGAAATTATGATTACGTTTCATTATAACATTCACAGCAAGGAAGAATATCATGTTTTCTATACTTATGTCATTTCAAAAGTTAATTCAATAACTAAATATATCTTTTAGAAACAAGTAAAATTGTTTTTAAAGAATTATCTAAGTGATTATGATCTTAATGTATTTGCAACTAAATTTCAATTATTCTACACTGCTGCTAGTATATGTATCAATTCTTTAAAAGTAGTTTTTAGTCATCATGAAATCATTCCATTTTCTATTTGGTTCACTTGAATTATTGTGTCATAAATAATTTCGACTGTGTAATGAAGACCACACTGAAATAAGTATTTGTATATACTTCATATGCTATCCTCCGTAAAAAACTCATAAATGAACACAAACTCACTCACTTGCTCAGAGTAAGTACGGTTTACTTGTTTTCTTGTGTTCCCCATACAACACTAGAGCAGCATCAACACCAAATAAATCATAGAAAACAAAATAATTTTTCATGGTATAACTAATCTATTTTGTTAAACTTTTGATGACGTGAAGATTTATATATTAGGTATATATGTGATAGCAACGAGCGTAGTCAGTGATTGCTTGGTGATTCTTTATTTGAGTGAAATGCTAGACACACATCTACTCATGATAAGTGTAGATGGTGTCATTAACTGGACAACAAATAGAGCAAATTTCGTAGGATGAGAGCACAGTAGCCGGGTTTGTGATGTCCTTCCACTACCTTCGACCAGATTATCATACGATTATCAAACATTTCAGAAGTTTTTATAAGCAATAATATATCTAGGAGTGTTTGATATGATTAGTATATAAACTGAGAAGAGGGCAAAGTGGCAAGCTGGGTTTTGGCTCAGCGATGATACTGTCCAAAGAACGAGCCAAAAAACCAACATGATTACTCATCAATAATACTGAGACCAACTCTACCAACCAACCCACTCCCTACTCGATCCAGCACGGTGATGTGCAGACCCTCTAGCTGATGTGAAGACCCTTCATCTTATGTACAGATGTACAGACTCTCCGGCTGATGTGAAGACCCTCCGTCTATTATGAAGATCCTCCGCCTCATATGAAGACCCTCTATCTGATGTGGAGACCCTCCCTCTGACGTGAAGACCCTCCATTTGATATGAAGACCCTCTGCCTGATGTGAAGACCCTCCATCTGATGTGAAGACCCTCCGCCTAGTGTGAAGACCCTCCATCTGTGAAGACTATCTGATGCGAAGACCCTCCGTTTGGTGTGCAGACCCTCGCCTGATGTGAAGACCCAGCCTCTGTTGTGATTACATTCCGTACTGTGTGAAGTCCCTGCATCTGATGTGAAGACCCTCCATCTGATGTACAGAACCTGCGTCTGATATGAAAAATTCTTCCTGCTTGTGATATGAGGCAACTAATATAGTTGGGCTATTTGGGCTGGAAACCTTCCTTCCATTTCTTATGACTTTCCTAAAACAGGAACAGAAGAAAGACGAAAGCGAAGATTTCTCGTCAAAGGCTCAGGCTAGGATGTCTGAACCTGCAAGGCTATAACACGGATGTAAAGAAAGACGAGATGGGTTGCATGTTTGTGAAGAGACACACGGCTGTTCTGTGTCTGCGTCAAACTACCGTAAGTGAAGGGAACTGCAAGAGGAATGTTTTGGTTATGTATGGGTAGTAAAGTATGAGGTCAGTGTGAGGGCAAGAGCACAGGGACGGGCGGCACTTTTAATGAAGACGGAGTTGGATGTGACCGACCTCTCACTGCGGTGTCCCCTCACTTCACTATGCAGCACCGTTAACCAGGCACCAACCGTCTTCCCAGGGTTTTCACTGTCTGACCAGTAAACTAATGCTTCACAGTCACTGCCCAGAGATATCCCCCCGTCCCCCTTCCTTTCGCGTACTAAATGTATGTCAACCGACGTATTGTCAACAAACCCATGACGAAACAAGGAAAGTCTGGATCCGTGATTACTGGAATAATGATGTACGCCAACTACCGGTGCTGGCTGACAGTACTGGGGAAGAATGTCAAGGATCTTGTGGCGAGTTCCGAGCGAAGGAGGAGGACCCACACTTGGGCTGGGGTGCCAAGCTCGACCCACAAAAAGCTGACCTACATATGGGAGAAAGTGAGTCTGGCAACTCTCTCCATTGCCAAAGGTGACTAAATGATGGATTATTCCTTTTCTCTGGAAACAAAACAAGTATACTCAAGCAGCTTAGATGTATGAAACAAATCTTCAATAAAGGATGAACCGACGACCCTTAGACCGTACGACCTTGGTAGGTATACAGATATTGTTTACTTCTGACGTAGAGCAGGTCCCGCAGCCTGACTGACCCACGCTGGATACAGGAACAAGTTTCTGCTGACCCACACCGTCCTGGGCTGCCACATTCCTTACCAGAGGTATGGGTGATCCCCCCCTCCCCCCTCAAGGTGTGGGTGATCCTAAATGAAAAGAACATATCCATGTTAAACCTTCTATAATACAGAGACGGCCATCATCAAAAGATCTTATATATATATATCGGCCACCATAACATTGTATGAAAACACCTTTGTTGTGACCCAACATGATTTTTATTATTTAGTGATCAATTCTGATAACGACGAACGAGATAACAGACGGAAATTACAAAGGTTACATAGAAATCCGTTGATCGACCGAAAACTTTACAAGATGATAAGATTATGAAGAAATACTGAAGCAAGATCTAATATACACAAGGAACGTGCGAGACCGTCTCCCTCTGTAACTCACAAGCCGAAACTTTAACGAACTAATCACACAATTCTTGAAACGAAATTGTGAAACACCCAACTGTTCCATGAAAAAGAAAAAAAATTGAAACGAAAGTTTCTTTTGAATACGATATGAAAATAAAAACATTTATACATGTATACGTTAGACCAGTAAGGAAATATTACCAAAATGTGTAACACTGGAACATTCAGTGATAAGTAAATGAGTCTTTAAATGTGAAAAAAAAAATGTTGATGATTGTTTACTTTAGTTTATATGCATTCCAGAATGTTTCACGTGATGTGGTACAGTGGTAAAAATGGCTCTTGATAACAGAAATTATATATCAGTCATTCATATAAAGTACTGTAAACTGTTGTCTGACCTTCAACCAGGAAGTTGCTGACTCGTCCAGTCATCGGACAACTGACAACCAACAATAATAAATCAGTTATGTAATGGTCTTTGCTGATTACAGAGAGTACAGAACACGAATCACAACCTCTCTGCATCCTCAGTTACTTCTCTGTACTCCAGTCACCTGATCACAACACAGGGAAAAGAAAAACTGTTTTAAGTTGTCGAGTCAGTACGAGAGCAAGGCTACAGCACCAGTGGTAGTTGGCCGCCCGCCGCACTTACTTCCCTGACGAAATATTTTCTTTGTTTTGTTATAAGAAAAAATGGTTTGATATTAGGGACTCTTAAAAGTTCTAGATGATTTACCAACATGCTTTAAAACTCACTCCATCCCCGAAAATACTGTTCACAGACTTTCCTTCTCTATTTCATTAACAATTTAACTTTGTCATTCCACCGCCTTTCCTCCCACCCCCCCTCATGTCCCTCTCGACACACGTTCCTCCACTTCCATAGTTTACTTTACTCTTAACTTTTGTCATTCTTGAGAAGGTCTCTCCCGGTATCACGCGTCAATCTTCCCACGTCATTCACTCTCACTACTTCCTCTCGTATAACTTAGGCGGCAGCTGGAAGCCCTACCCTTTTGAATTATCACTTTCTCATTCCAGGAACGGTAAAACGAGCCAAGCGAAAATATTGCTTTGAAAGCTCAGGCGGGTTGTCTGAACGGACTGATTGTAAACAAAACAAAACACAAAAAAAGTTGTTGCTTCTTTTGATGAGAGACACCCAGATGCTTGGCATGTAAGCCATACAGTGTCAGAGGGTAAGGGGGTAGAGTGGTTCGGGTCGTATGAGAGGTGGGCGACTATTGGTAGTGATGTACTTTGGAGTTGGGAAAAGCAAGTCATATGACGACTGAAGGCACAGTTGGGGGTCATGGCCTCCTACTGTACAGGAAAATTTATAAGGCTTGCCGGGGTGTGCATTGGAGGAGGACTGGTGACTGGGAGGACATTCATGGGTTGAGAAATGGACATAGATAACAACACGTGGGTGAGTGGAGTCTGAGATCAACAGCTGTCTATGGGTCATCCTCCCAGTGTTGGGTACGCGAGAGAGAAGTCGGCGGTTGGGCGTAAATTCAAAACGGGAACAGTAAATGGGGAGGATGAGGCACGATAAGGGGGGAGGGGGAGGAACAGCGATGGAAAGAGGTTAGGGTGAAGCACAACGAAGGGAAGGGGAGACACAGCGAGGGGTAGGGTGATGTAGAGAGGGGGAAAAGGAGGAAGTACAGCGATGGGGTAAATTCTCCAAGTAAATACGTTTGTCCAGAGGTTGTGGACACCTTCCTACACCTGGGGTGGTCTACACACCTGGGGTGGTCTGAGGAAAGAAAGATGTCTGGGGCAGTGCAGGGGGGGGGGGAACAACTTTCACCTAGAGCTCGGCGCACCTTTCATAATGGGGAACCAACCCGAGGGTAGCCCAGAGAACCCCAGCCACCCTTCCTGCGACCCCAGCAACCGGCCAGCTAGCCCCAGGCCTCCGCAGGCCACCTGCCGAAGTGGTGAGAAGTGTCACTGTTATAAGGACTTGTGGCGTGTAGAGTGGTCCGAAGGGGGAGGATAGTGAGATTGTCGGTCTTGGCAGCAGATGCCCAGGATTATCGTCCCTCTCACCAACTCGCGTATCACTCTCATGACATTCACGTCTCCTAGACAGAGCTCCGTGTTTTCGTAACTTTGTGCTCTATACCCTCGATCTTGACTACAACCCTTTCTCCTTTATTGCCTTATAACATCTACTGTAACAACTGGTACAGGGTCACAGTGACTCCACCTGACCTCGAGCGGGCAGGTCCTCTCTACAGCCAACCCTGCCCAAGGTACGTAAGCACAGTGTCATTTGCAGATCTTTGTCTCAAGTAATTTACGATCCCCGTGTCATGACTTCCTGTTGCCGGCTGCTGCGGCCGCCATGTTTGGATCTCTGTCAGTGTAACCACATCACCAGTTTATAAACTGATCACAATCCATACGCGGGTGCCCACTGTGGATCCAGTCGTCCATCCTGCCCCACCGGAGGAGGAACGGCTGGGGCAGGAGTCCCCGCTGGGGGCCGTTAGTCTCACGCCAGGATGTCAACAAAGAAAATTAAATTCGGAGTTTAGTAAGTTTTCTGTCGTTATTGGTCAAGCCAGCGTCTGGCGACGGCTTATTCCAATGTACTGTCACTCTTCTACTTTTCCTTTTTCTTCCAACTGCCTCACACCGTCAGCTCTGGTCATGGCTTCCCTGTCCAGAATGAAGGCAACTGTCGCCTGGAGTATTACTGAGACTTTATGACGTTCTGATAATTCGTCACCGATATGTGTATGACGTTTCCGGATCATAACATCATCATAAAGGATGCACAAAAGCACCAGATCATGACGTCATTAGGTTATGACTGGTGATACGTCATAGGGCATGTGTGACGTCACAAACGGGGCAGGTGAGTGCTACAGTGACCTGCTGGTGTCAGTAGGGCCGCAAGTGTTGGATAAGGAGGGCTACACCCGCTCACCTCCCACTTGTCCATATGCCTGGTGATTATACCGATATACCTGGTGATTATGTGGATATACCTGTTGATTATACCTGATCATGCGGATATACCTGGTGATTATGTGGATATACCTGGTGATCATGTGGATATGCCTGGTGATCATGTGGATATACCTGGTGATTATGTGGATATACCTGGCGATTATGTGGATATACCTGTTGATTAGGCGGATGTACCTAGTGTTTATGTGGATGTACCTGGTGATTATGTGGATATACCTGGTGATTATGTGGATATACCTGGTAATTATGTTGATATACCTGGTGATTATGTGGATATACCTGGTGATCATGTGGATATGCCTGGTGATCATGAGGATATACCTGATGATTATGCGAATATACCTGGTGATTATGTGGATATACCCGGTGATTATGTGGATATACCTGGCGATTATGTGGATATACCTGTTGATTAGGCGGATATACTTAGTGTTTATGTGCATATACCTGTTGATTAGGTGGGTATACCTGGTGATTATGTGGATATACCTGGTGATTATGTGGATATACCTGATGATTATGTGGATATACCTGGTGATAATGTGGATATGCCTGGTGATCATGTGGATATACCTGGTGATTATGCGGATATACCTGGTGATTATGTGGATATACCTGGTAATTATGTGGATATACCTGGCGATTATGTGGATATACCTGTTGATTATGCGGATATACCTAATGTTTATGTGGATATGCCTGATGAGTATGTGAATATACCTGGTGATTATGTGGATGTGCCTGGTGATCATTTGGATATACCTGGTGATTATGCGGATAACCTAGTGTTTGTGTGGATATGCCTGGTGAGTATGTGGATATACCTGGTGATCATGTGGATATGCCTGGTGATCATGTGAATATACCTGGTGATTATGCGGATATACTTGGTGATTATGTGGATATGCTTGGTGAGTATGTGGATATACCTGGTGATCATATAGATATACCTGGTGATTATGTGGATATACCTGCTGATTATGCGGATATACCTGGTGTTTATGTGGATATACCTGGTGAGTATGTGGATATACCTGGTGATTATGTGGATATGCCTGGTGATCATTTGGATATACCTGGTGATTATGCGGATATACCTGGTTATCATGTGGATATACACGGTTATTATGGGAATATACCTGGTGATCATGTGGATATGCCTGGTGATCATGTGAATATACCTGGTGATTATTCGGATATACCTGGTGATTATGTGGATATGCTTGGTGAGTATGTTGATATACCTGGTGATCATATGGATATACCTGGTGATTAGGTGGATATACCTGTTGATTATGCGGATATACCTGGTGATTATGTGGATATACCTGGTGAGCATGTGGTTATACCTAGTGATTATATGGATATACCTGGTGATCATGTGGATATACCTGATGATCATGTGGATATACCTGTTGATCATGTGGATATACCTGGTGATTATGCGGATATACCTGGTGATCATGTGGACATACCTGGTGATCATGTGAATATACCTGGTGATTATGCGGATATACCTGGTGATCATGTGGACATGCCTGGTGATCATGTGAATATACCTGATGATTATGCGTATATACCTGGTGATTATGTGGATATGCTTGGTGAGTATGTGGATATACCTGGTGATCATATGGATATACCTGGTGATCATATGGATATACCTGGTGATTAGGTGGATATACCTGTTGATTATGCGGATATACTTGGTGAGTATGTGGATATGTCTGGTGAGTATGTAGATATACCTAGTGATTTTATGGATATACCTGGTGATCATGTGGATATACTTGGTGATTATGTGGATATACCTGATTATGTGGATATGCTTGTTGATTATGCGGATATACCTGATCATATGGATATACCTGGTGATTAGGTGGATATACCTGGTGATTATGCGGATATACCTGGTGATTATGTGGATATGCCTGGTGAGCATGTGGATATACCTGGTGATCATATGGATATACCTGGTGATTAGGTGGATATCCCTGGTGGTTATGTGGATACACCTGGTGATTATGTGGATATACCTGGTGATGATGTGGATATACCTGGTGATCATGTGGATATACCTGGTGATTATGTGGATATACCTAGTAACAATGTGGATATAATTGGTGATTAGGTGGATATAAATTGTGGAAATTTAGACCTATCCGGTGAATATGGGAATATATTTAGTGACTCTGGATATACTTGGTGAATGTGGAAATGTCCAGTAAGGGATACGGAGGAAGAATTATAAGGAATGATGTCAGGATACCTTATGAGGTGAATGATAAGTTTCAAAATGTTTTCACAGTGGAAGACACTATGGCCCCAACACCAGGGTCATGATATGGGCAGTCACAGTTGAAGACACCATAACTCAACCCAGTGGTATGGGATGGGCAGGAGGAGCTGGAAAACATTAACATTTGTTGAGAAGACGTGAGAGGACCTACATATGGCCGATGGTCCTGATGAGGTCTCTCTATGTGTACAGCTTGAATTGTTGTCCAAGGTGAACAGGAGGACCTTAAAGTGCCGGGGTCGGGGTGGGGGGTACAACACACACACACACACACACCACTATCCCCGACTAATGTGGTCTGCAAGGTACTGGAAAATATAGTTATAAGCAAGTAAATGAGCATTTACAAAGACAAATTTACCTAAGTGAGTGACAACATGGATTGAGAGAAATAAGGTCATCGGTAATAAACCTGTCTGACTTGTGTGAGGAGGGACTCCCTTGTAGACAAAAGAGGAGGAGGGTTGGATTGGGTGTATTTGGACCGCCTGAAAGCATTTGACGCTGAATCACATAAAGGATTCGTAAACAATTTAGATCTTCAGGTAGGGATAATAAGGAGACTCTTTCGATAAAGAGAAAACTACCTTACTTGAACGGAACATATTTCGCATATCAGAGAAGCTCTCTCAAGGTGTGTTGGGTCAGGGCTCGGTATGTAAATGACGTGACAAACACATCACAGCTGGTTGTGCTCAGCCGTTCCAGTCCTTCCCGATGCCCAGGTGGAAGGGTTGGTTAGGTGGAAGTGAGAGGTAACCACATGACAACACCTCTAATGTAAACATTTACTTCATGTAAAGAGACAGGAATAATGTTTACTGATTATATTAACTGTTGTTTGTGGAACATTTTAGCTTTAACCTTATTATGGAGAGATGGTTAGCCCATTACCTGCGTTCAGAGAAATGCCTGTACTGTGGAAATGTAATATGAATAAGAGATCAGGTAACGATATGGTGAAAGGTGGCCGCCTGACTGGTGAGCCAGGTGCAGCTTCAACAAAGAAAACGGCTTTCCTTGGACGGGAGCTATGGTAATACCAAAGAATCACATTCATCACTAATGACGAATGTCTTGTGGCTTTCAAACTATAGAAATGTGTCTCTGTTTACCAGTTTCCTTTGCATAATTCATTATCTAGATTATCTTTAGTACTGGACAAGTCTAATGGTAGTTCAGATCTTCGCCAGGTTCCCTCACCTGCTAGAGCACACTCCTTCCAGCATACATACATACGAGTTGAAAGCACTACCAGGAGCAGTTATGCAAGTCCAGGCAAGTTACCACACTTGCCAGTGACACGGGAGTGCCACGTAGGAGGTCATGCAGGACCTGGACGATGTCCAGATGTCGCTGGACACCAGCCACCCGCCCGCCACACCAACACTCCCTGAACCACACCTCTGGCTGCGCCTCCGGCTGGGGTATACTTCTATCTTATTTTCATACTTTTGGCCTAATATACGTCGTGAATAGTGTGATGGCCATTCCTTACTCATATTTCTAAAAACGATTTTAGAATTGCTAGCTGAGAGAGTGTACTTGCATATCACAGGAGGGAAAGAAGTGGGGTCACACTACAGAACATGAAATTATTTATCATGTTGGATGTGCAACGTCATTATTACATTTATTCTCGAACCAGAGCAACACTATCTGATTCAAGAGGCTTTGAATATAGTGGTTTGTATCTACAAGTATAGTGGCTTGTGTTTCAAAAAGTGGTTTCTATCTACAACTATAGTTGCGTGTTGCCACAAGTATAACGGTTGTATCTACAAGTATTCCGTTTTCATGGAAAGTTTCAGTGATTGTCCTCCAGTTATGATAAGTTACTCTCTTTAATTAGCGCCGTATCTCAAGCCATTCATTATCAGTTGTTACATTGTTGTTCTCCTGCAAACAGAGAGGTGTGGCTGAAGGCGTCTGTTGCCCTGGCCTCCTGGACGGTACAAGTCTTGTTGAATGACTCAACTCATAAACTTTCTCGTTTTCTTTCCAGGTCAGAGGTCACGAGAGAGACACGTAAGAAAATGTCAAGTAAGTTTAGTCATAAGATGTTGACCTGACATGAAGTGATGACTGGTTGTCTTGTGCGGACTGACGGAAGAAACTGGGATGCCTCCTGCCGATGAGGACATCCATCCGCCCGATTCAGGAGAACCCCAGCACAGGCCACTCCAGCAATCATAACACCTGCAGCAGATACTCGCTACAACATAAATAACTGTTGTTGTAACTACAATACCTCTACCAGTGTTGTCAGGTCTCCTGCTGCACCTCAGAAGTTTCCCAAGCAGCTGCAATGTACTTTTGTTTCAAGAAGTTGCCCACTGCATTTCTGAAACCCCTGAACTTTCCATCTCTACCTCTGTTGGTCCATGTGAATTCCTGGACCAGTGAGGTTCAGTCTGTGGAAGTGGTCTCTAAGTCTACTGTTGTAAGAAGTCTGAGAGCAGTAAGGTTTCCTGAGTCTTGTCGTCTCAACAAACTGATTACACATTAGAAGCTGAGATGGAACCTCACATCTCGTGAGTCATTTCTCGCAGGAGAGACTCATAGTCCACCCGTTTGCCTGGGTGGCGTGACACGTCTGGGCTACAAGCGTTTCCTCGTCACCTTCAACAGGAGAAGCTGGTGCAGATGATGACTGGTGTCATCATAAGCTTCGTGAACAATTTGTCCCCAACACACTGACACGCTGGAGGCTACTGGGACCTCCACACCTACCCAGGGACGCCCACAGGCCACAGAAGAAAGAGTGATTTTAACGGTGTGTTTTCCAGACGCAACACCAGTCCTAGGCAGAATGGCCATGGCCAAGATGATTGCTGTGGCTCTTCTGCTGGGTCTGGGTCTTATCTTCAAGGTTAGTGCTCACCCTCATGATATATGCTGCCTGTAAGACGCGCATGATGTATGCTGCCTGTTTCATTATTGCTGTCTTGATCCCACAGAACCCCATGGCCCCGAGAGTGAAACGACAAGTCCCTCTACCCCCGGCACCTGGGTCCCCTGTGGCACCTGCACCACAGACTGTACGTGGGGGTAGAGAGCAAGCGATACTTACGGAAAAACAGCTACAAAGAGATTCTCCACGTGGAACACTGATGCCAGGTGGTTCTCCATCTGGGACACTCATTGGAGACCGAGTGCTGGGGGTGCCCTCAGCAAAGGACCAGCAGGGAGCGCCTAGCCCGCCGCGGCCTGGGCCAGGGCTGCCGACGGCCGTACCTTCCTCCGTTAGACATTATGATGGTACGGCTGCGTCATGCAGCAGCAGGTCTTGCATGTTTATACCTTTGTGCCACAGAGTATATGATACAGTAGGATGATACATCACATGATACACGAGGTATGGTACAGGATAATTCAATATCGAAAAAAATATTTGCAGCGTGATGCAGTAGGGTGTTAGAAGTCCTTCTTAGTGGTAGGTCCTCATTAAACCTCCTTCTTCAGGAAGCGACGTGAGGATCGACTCCTGCCCGAGGGATCAGGTGAGGCTACCTGACGGAGGATGCCACCAGCTCCTGACGCAGGGACCCTGCAACGTGACGGAGTACGTCCTGCTGGACCCTGAGACCCGCCAGGGGTACTGCGCCCCTAGACTGTGCGCCCCTGACAGGATATTTGTCTTCAGCGACCAGCTGTGTCACGACCCCCGGGACACGCGCCTCTGTACAGGTGGGTGACCTGCCTGACGACCCGACCCGATGTCACAATCATTGGGTCCAGGAAGCTACGAAACCTTAATGAAAACTTTAGAAAAAAAAATGTTGAGCCAAGAAGGTTGTGCATACCCTTTGTTGTTGTAGAGATGGCCATTAAGCCGCCAGCTGTAGGAGTGATGACTGCGCAGGCCAGACCTCCCCTCCCTACACACGCCCACCACAGTACTTAAGGATCATCTCTACGTATCATGTTATGTCATCACCTCTCCCCTCCACCCCCCTGACTCTTCTCTTACCCCCAGCTCTCCTCTCCCCACCTACCTAACCAATCTCCTCCTCACAGCGGGCCGTCAGCTGTACCAGACGGCGTTCGGCACCCCGGTGTGCCAGTGTCCAGGCGGTACCTACGAGAGCGCCCTGGACCTGGGCGACGACGTCTGTCTCCCCATCCTGGGTCCCACCCCAGCCTGCCCCCCAGGACAGGTGAGGAGGGAGACATCAATTACTTACTTAACTACCTGTACCAACGACGAGATGTTGCCATTAGCTTGGGCTACAGCGTAGTGCTCACCACATATCCTCCCTGATTAACAGTACTGTTGTTCCCTGCCGCCACGTGCATGACGGAGTTAATGGAGGGTACATCATCATCTGGGACTGTTCTTAACCACTGATCCAGTCTTCTCTTGCACGATTCTACGTTGATTCCATGTAGGGCTTTCGGACCGCGTGGCGGGCCGGTCGGTACCCAGTCTTCCCATCTCTCGTTGACCCTTCATGTTTGTTGTCATTTTGGTACGTATATTCCGAGGTATTCTTACAGGAATAATAACTTTCCTTTTTCCTGGTGTCACTTTTAAACACAATTACATTTTCTTATTCATTCATTTCGTTGCCAAATGGAGGTTACGTTCCATCTTTCTCTCCTCACACAGGAAAGTTCCAGTTCTTAACTTTTATGATGCGCAGCTCATAGGTTCCATTCGTTCGACTTTTCTTGTGAATGTAACTGAATTCTCTCTAACTTCCTGACCTCGTGTTACTGTGGTGGTGACCACACAACAGCGCAGCGTTCCGGTTCACATGTTACCTCTCGTGTGTGTGACGGAACACCTTAATCGCCCGTTCTCAATCTTTCGTTGTGAAAGTTGTCATTATAATGTAACTCAGACGTCATCTGGCAAATAATGTTCTCTACTTTCTTTGACGTCATTGTTTGTTTTGCATATCATTACTGTTGAGAACACAGGGGTGATACCGTCGCCCCCCGTGCACCTCCCTCGGCATGATGGTTCTATATGATAATGTTCTCCATTTTTTCTGTCAGATGCTCTACCGCCTCTCCGCAGTTTACCTTTCAAATTTGCCTCGTAACTTTCGGTAATACTATTCTGTCATACATCCAACGTTTTAGCATTCACGGGCCGGCCAGAGTCGAGCGCATAGGTTCGAATCCTGGTTACGGCAGTCGGTCCACAGTCAACCCAGCTGTTCATCCACCCCTAGGGGTTGGTCG
>JAYMFT010155297.1:0-12534 GCA_038088735.1 Panulirus argus
TACACGTCGAAGCTCTGGAACTCTCTACCTTCTCATATCTTTCCCAATAACTATGACCTGGCTCATTTCAAGAGACAGGTTTTTCACTTTCTCAAAAATTTGTAAACACTTTCCCTGTCTGTCTTTTCCCCCTTTCTCAATTCTCTCTACATTTCAATTAGGGCCCAGCCTTGATGTGGACTTTTGTCCGTGACTGGAGCCTTCAACATAAAAAAAAAAACACCTCTCCAACATCATCATCACCAGTCAAACACTTCTCACAATGACCCAGAAGCATTATCACTGTCCCATAATCATCATCACTTGTCAACTAATTCTCACACTGGTCCAGCTCAATCAACGCTACTACACCCTCATTATCACTAGCCTTCCAGTTCTCACACTGACCAAGCACTATCAATACTGCCCAACTATCGTCACTAGCCCACCATTTCTCAAACTGACGCAGCACCTTCAACAATGCTCCGCCATCATCATCACTAGCCTACCATTTCTCAAACAGATCCAGTACCATCAACACTGCTCTACCATTATTATCTCTAGCCCACTACTTCTAACACAGACCGGGCACCATTAACACTGCCCCACTATCATCATCACTAGCCAGCCATTTCTCATACCGACCCAACACCATCAACACTACTACACCATCATCATTACCAGCTCATCATCTATCATACTAACCAAGCACTATCAACATTGCCCCGCCATTATCATCTTTAGTACACCAAATCTCACAATGATCCAGCACCATCAGCATTACCCCACCACTATCATCACTAGCCAGCCTCTTCTCAAAATGAACCAGCACCATCAACAATACTTCAACATCATCACTAGCTCACCACTTTTCATAATGACACTGCACTATCAATACTTCCCTACCATCATCACTGCCCCACCATTTTTCACACTGACCCAGCACCTTCAACAATGCCCCACCATCATCATCACTAGCCCACCACTTTTCGAATTCGCCCAGCCCCATCAACACTGCCCCATTATCACCATCGTCACTAGCCCACCGTTTCTCACACTGACCAAGCCCCATCAACACGGCCCCACCATCATCATCATCAGTCCACCATTTCTCACACTGACCCAGCATCATCAACACTGCCCCATCTTCATCATGACGTGCCCGCTTCTTCTCACTCTGACCCAGCACCCATCAACACTACCACACCATTACCATCAATACTCCACCACATTTCACAATGACCCAGCGCCATTACAACTCCTCCACCATTATTATGATTAGCCCACCATTTTTCACACATACTCAGCACAATTAATACTGCACTGCAAGCATTATAACTAGCCCAACGCTTCTCACACAGGCTCAGCACCATCAACACTTTTCCACAATCATCATCACTAGCCCACCACTTCTTACGCTATCCCAGCATAATTAATATTGCACCTAAATCATCGTGACAGTACCATCAACACTGCCCCACCTTCTTTATCACAAGCCCATTACTTCTCACACTGAACCAGCATCATTAACAATGCCCCATCACCATCATCAATTGCTCACCACTTCTCACACTGACCCAGCACCATCAACACCGAACCACGATTACCATCACTAGGCCACCACTTCTCACACTCACCCAGCACCATAAGTACTGACTCACCACCATTATCACTAATCCAACACTTTCACACTGAACTAGTGCCGTCAACTCTGCCCCTCCATCATCAGCACTAGCCCATCACTTCTCAAACTCATCCAGCACCGTCAACACTGCTCAGAAATCATCATCACTAGCCCACTACTTCTCACAGTGATCCAGCACTATCATCACTGCACCACCATCATCATCACTAGCTTACCACTTCTCACACTGACCCAGCACCATCAACACTTCCCCCTGACCATCATCACTAGCCTACAACTTTCCACAATGACCCAGCACTATCAACACTGCCCCACCATCATCATCACTAACCCGCCACTTTCACAATGACCCAGTACCATCAACATTGCTCCACCATTATCATCACTACCCAATCATCAACATCACTAGCCCACTAATCAACATTGCTCCAACGCTATAATCTCTAGCCCACAACTTTTCACAATGACTCAATTCCATCAACACTGCCCCACTATTATCACCACTAGCCAACCACTTTTCGCATCCAACACCATCAATACTGCCCGACCATGATCATCATTAGCCCATCACTTCTCACATTAACCAAAATCCATCAACACTGCCCCACCATCATCATCACTAACCTACCACTTCTTACACTGACCCAGCACCATCAACACTACCACACCATTACCATCAACAACCCACCACTTTTAACAATGACCCAGCGCCATCAAAACTCCACCATCATTATAATTAGCCCATTACTTTCACACTTACCCAGCACGATTAGCACTGCATCGTAAGCATTATAACTAGCCCACCACTTCTCACACAGGCTCAGCACCATCAACACTCAAAAATCATCATCGCTAGTCCACCACTTTTCACACTATCCCAGCACTATCAATGCTGCACCTACAACATCGTTACTGTACCGTTAACACTGCCCTACCGTCTTTATCACAAGCCTACTACTTGTCACACTGAACCAACATCATCAACACTGCCCCTTCATCATCATCACGTGCCCACCACTTCTCTCACTGATCCAGCACCATAAACTCTGTCCCACCATCATCATCACTAGCCCACCACTGTTCATGCTAGCCTGACACCATCAACCCCGCTCCACCACCATCAACATTGCCCCATCATCATCATCATCATCGCTAGCCAACCACTTCTCACACACACCCAGCACCATTAGTACTGACTTACCACCATTATCACTAACTCAACACTTTTCACACTGAACTAGTACCATCAACTCTGCCCCTCCATCATAAGCACTAGCCCATCACTTCTCTAACTCAACTAGCACCGTAAACACTGCTCAAACATCACCATCACTAGCCCACTACTTCTTACATTGACCCAGAACCATCAACAGTGCTCCACCATCATCATCAGAAGCTTACCACTTCTCATATTGACCCAACACCATTAACACTTCCCCACCACCATTATTACTAACCCACTACTTCCCACAATGACCCACACGATCAACACAGCCCTACCATCATCATCACGAACCCACCACTTTTCACGATGATCCAGTATCATCTACATTGTTCCACCATTATCATCATTATTAGTCCACCAATTTTCACACTGACCCAGGACCATCAATACTACCCTACCATTATCACCACTAGCCAACCACTTCTCACACTGAACCAACATCATCAACAGTGCCCAACCATCATCATCACTAGCCCACCACTTCTTACGCTGACCTTGCATTAACAACAATTCCCCACATCATAGCCCACCACTTCTCACAATGATCTATCTCTATCAACACTGCCTCACCATCACAATTATTAGCCTACCACACTTACCCAGCACTATTATACTAGCCACCTACTGCTAATAATAGCATCATCAGTACTGCCCTACCACCATCATCACCATCCCACCACTTCTTACAGTGACTCAGCACTATCAACATTGCCCCACCATCATCAACACTGGCTCACGTCTTATTACACTGACCCAGCACTATTAATACTGCCCCACTATCATCATCATCAATAGCCCACCACTTGTCACATTGACCTAAAACTATCAACACTGCTCCATTATCACCATAATCACTAGCCCACCACTACTCACACTGACCCAGCACCATCAAAACTGCCCCTACATCATGATCACTAGCCCAAAACTTTTCACATTAGCTCAGAACCACAAACACTGCCCCGCTATCATCATCACTAGCCCATCAGTCCTTATACTGACCAGCCACCATCAACACTTCCCCACCATCATCATTACTAGTACACCACTTCTCAAACTAACCCATCACTATCAGCACTGCCTTACCATCATAATCAACAGCCCACCACTTCTCACACTGTCCCAGCACTATCAAACTAGCCCACTACTGCTCATACTAGCATCATCAGTACCACTCACCACCATCATCACTAGCCCACCAATTTTCACAATGACACAGCACTACCAATACTGCCTCATTATCATCATCACTAGCCTACCATTTCTCACACTGACCCAGCACCATCAACAATGCTTTACCTTCATCATCACTAGCCCATCGCTTTTCAAACTCACCCAACACCATCATCACTAGTCCACCGCTTCTCAGACTGACCTAGCACCATTAACACTGCCCCGCCTTCATCATCATTAGCCTACCACTTCTCACATTAACCCAGAACCATCAACGCTACCCCACCATCACCATCACTAAACCATCACTTTTTACACTGACCCGGCACCATCAACATTTCCAACATAATGGCACACCACTTTTCACATTCACCCGTTACTATCAACACTGCCTGACCATCATAATCACTTGCCTACCAAATCACACACTTACCCAGCACTATCAAAGTAGCCCAATACTGCTCATACTAGTATTATCACTATTGCCCCACCATCATCACTAGCCCATCATTTCTCTGACAGAACCAGCACCAACAACACTACTTCACCGTCATCATCATCACCCCACCTAATATTCACAATAACCCAGTACCATCAACCTTGCCCCACCTTCATCATCACTAGCCCACCACTTTTAAAACTCACCCAGCACCATCAACACGGCTCAAGTATCACCACCATTAGCCCACTATTTCTCACACTGACCCAGCACCATCAACATTGAACTACAATTATCACCACTAGCAAACTACTTTTCACACTGACCCAGCACTATCAACACTGCCTTATCATCATCATCAATAGCCCACCACCTTTCACAATAACCCATCACCATCAACACTATTCCACTACTATCATTATTAACCCATCACTTATCACACTAATCTTGTACCATTAACACTGTTCCATCACTAGCCCACCACTGCTCATGCTAGCCTAACACCATCAACCCGCCCCACCACCATCAACACTGTCCCATCATTATCATCATCACTAGCCCACCACTTCTCACACTGACCCAGCACCATCAACACTGACTCAACATCATCATCACTAGCTCACCACTTTTCACAGTGATCTAGGTACCATCAACTTTCCTCCACCATTATCATTATCAGCCCATCACTTTTCACACTGACCCAGCACATCAGTACTGCCACACTATTACCACCACTAGCCCGCCACTTTTCTCACTTACCAACACCATCAACACTGCCCATCATTATCATTAATTGCCTACCACTTCTCACAATTACCCATCACTATCAACACTGCCTAACCTTCATAATCATTAGCCCACCACACTTACCCAGCACTATTAAACTCGCCTACTACAGCTAATACTAGCATTATCAATACTGTCCCACCAAAATCATTACTGGCCCAGCATTTCTCATACAGAACCAGCACTATCAACATTGTCCCACCATCATCAGCACTAGCTCACCACTTCTTACACTAACCCATACTATTAGCACTGTCCCATTATCACCATCATCACAAGCCCACCACTTCTCACATTGACCTAGCACTATCACCATTGCTCCACCATCGTCATCACTAGCCCACCACTTCTCGAACAGGCCCAGCACCAACAGCACTGACTCACCATCATAATCAACAGCCCACCAGTTCTCACACTGACTCAGAACCATCAATACTGCTTCACTATCATCACTAGCCCAACACCTCTCACAATGACTCAGCATCATCAACAATGCCCAACCTTCATCATCACTAGCCCACCACTTTTCAAACTCACCCAGCGCCATCAACACTGCCCCATTATCACCACCATCACTAACCCACAACTTTTCACCGTAACCCTGCACCATCAACACTGCTTCACCAATATCTTTATTAGCTCACCACTTTTGACACTGACATAGCACCATCAAAACTGCCCCACCATCATCATCACTAGCCCACCACTCCTTGCACTGACCGGCACCATCAACACTTTCCCACCATCATCATTTCTAGCACACCACTTCTCACACTAACCCATCACTACCAACATTGCCTCATCATCATAATCACTAGCTCACCACTTTTCACACTGTCCTAGTACTATCAAACTAGCCCTCTACTGCTCATCATCAATACTGCCCTACCACCATCATCACTAGCCCACCACTTTTCACAATGACGCAGCACTATCAATATTGCCCCACCATCATCACTATCCCACCATTTCTTACACTGACCCAGCACCATCAACAATGCTCCACTTTTAATCATCACTATCCTACAGCTTTTAAAACTTACCTAACACCTTCAACACTGCCCCGTTATCACAATCATCACTAAGCCACCACTTCTCAAACTGACCCAGAACAACAATACTTTCCTACCATAGTCATCATTAGCCCACCATTTCTCACATTAACACAGAACCATCAACACTGATCCACTATCATCATCACTAAACCACCACTTTTTAAACTTACCCGGCACCATCAACACTTCCCCACATAACAGCACACCACTTTTCACACTCACTATCAACACTGCCTCACCATCATAATCATTTAGCCTACCAATTCTCACACTTACCCGGCACTATCAAACTAGCCCACTACTGCTCATACTAGCATCATCAACACTGCCCCACCATCATCGTTACTAGTCCTCCACCACTCTAACAGGTTCAGCACCAACAACACTGCCTCACCATCAGCATCACCAGCTCACCACACTTCTCTCATTGACCCAGCACCATCAACACTGGCCTACCGCAATCATCATCAGTCCACCACTTTTCACACTGACCCAGTACCATCAACACTGCCCCACCATCTCAACACTAGCCCACAAATTTTCACACTGATCTAGTATTATCAGCTCTGCCAGTCCATCATCATCACTAGCCTATCACTTCTCAAAATCACCTAGCTCCTTCAACACTGCCCAATCATCATCATCACTAGCCCAATACTCAAACCGACCCAACACCATCAACACTACTAAGCCATCACCATTACCAGCTCGCCATATAACACACTGACCAAGCACTATTAACATTGCCCCACCATTATCATTATTAGTCCACCAAATCTCACAATGACCTAACACTATCACAACTGCTCCACCATCATCATCACTAGCCCACCACTTTTCGAACAGGCCCAGCACCAACAGCACTGCTTCACCATTATCATCACCAGCCCACCACTTCTCACAATGACTCAGAACCATGAATACTGCCTCACAATCATCACTAACCCAACACCTCTCACAATGACCCAGCACCATCAACAATGCCCCACCTTCATCATCACTCGCCCACCACTTTTCAAATTCACCCAGCACATCAACACTGCTTCATTATCACCATCATCACTAGCATACCAGTTCTTACACTGACCTAGCACAATCAACACTCCCCCACCATCATCTTCATTAGTCCACACCTTCCCACACTAATCCAGCATCATCAACACTGTCCCATAATCATCATCATCAATTGCTCACCACTTCTCACACTGACCCAGCACAAATAACACGAACCACGATTACCATTACTAGGCCACCACTTCTCACACTGACCCAGCACAAATAACACGAACCACGATTACCATTACTAGGCCACCAATTTTCACACTGACCATCAACATCAACACAATCCCACCATCATCATCACTAGCCCACCACTGCTCCTGCTAGCCTAACAACATCAACAACTCTCCATCACCATCAACACTGCCACATCAACATCATCATCACTAGCCCACCACCTCTCACACTCACCCAGCACCATTAATACTGACTCACCATCATCATCATTAGCCCACCACTTTTCACACTGATCTAGTACCATCAACTCTGCTCCTCCATCATCATCACTAGCCCATCACTTCTCAAACTCACCCAGCACCGTCAACACTGCTCAAACATCATCATCATTAGCCCACTACTTCTTACTGTGATTCAGTGCTATCAACACTGCCCCACCATCATCATCACTAGCTTAATACTTCTCATATTGAACAAGCACAATCAAAACTTCCCCACCACCATCAGTAAACGCACTACTTCCCACAATGACCCACAATATCAACACTCTCCTACCATCACCATCACTAACCCACCACTTTTCATAATGACTCAGTACCATCAACATTACTTCATCATTATCATCATTTGCCCACCAATTTTCACACTGACCCAGCATCATCAATACTGTCCCACCATTATCACCACTGACCCACCACTTCTCTCACCCAGCACCATCCACTGTACCTTCAGCATCATCACTAGCGAACCAATTCTCACTCTGACCCAGCACCATCAACGCTGTCCCACCATTATCATCACTACCCCACCACTTCTCACGCTGACCCGGCACCATCAACTCTTCCCCACAACATAGCCCACCACTTCTCACACTGAATCATCACTATCAGCACTACTTCACCATCATAATTACTAGCCCACCACGCTTACCCAGCGCTACTAAACTTGCCACCTACTGCTAATACTATTATCATCAATACTGCCCTACCACTATCATCACTAGCCCACCACTTTTCACGTGGACCCAGCACTATCAATACTGTCCCACCACTATCATCACTAGCCCACCATTTCTCAAACTAACCCACCATCATCAACAGTAGCTCACCACTTCTTACACTGACCTAACGACTCACAGTGACCCAGCACCATAAAAACTGCCCCAACATCATCATCACTAGCCCAACACTTCTTACATTAACACAGAACCATAAAAACTGCCCACCATTCCTTACACTAACTAACCACCATCAACACTTCCACAACATCATCACTACTAGCACAACAATTCTTACACTAACCCATCACTATTAACACTGCCTCACCATCATAATCACTAGCCTACCAATTCTCACACTTACCCAGCACTATCAAACTAGCCCACTACTGCTCATGCTAGCATCATCAACAGTGCTTTACCTTCATCATCACTGGCCCACCTCTTCTCAAACTGACCCAGAACCATCAATACTGCTCACCATAATCATCACTAGCCTACCACTTCTCACGTTAACCCAGAACCATCAAAGCTGCCCCACCTTCACCATCACTAAACCACCACTTTTTACTCTGACCCGGCACCATCGACACCTTCCCAACATAATAGCAAACCACTTTTCACACCTACCCATCACTATCAACACTGCCCCACCATCATCATCACTAGCCCGTCACTTTTCGACCAGGCCCAGCACCAACAACACTGCCTCACCATCATCATCAGCCGACCACTTTTCACAATAACCCAATGCCATCAACACTGCCCGACCTTCACCAGCACTAGCTCAACACTTTTCAAACTCGCCCAGCACCATCAACACGGCTCAGTTATCATCATTAACCCACAATTATTACACTGAACCTGCACTATCAACACTAAACCACCATTATAGTCATTAGCCCACTACTTTTCACACTGACCCAGCACCATCAACACTGCCCATATCATCATCATCACTAGCCCACTACCTTTCACAATAACCCAGCACCATCAACACTGCTCCACTATTATCATTATTAACCCATCATTTTTCACACTAACGTAGCACTATAAACACTGCTCTATTTACACCATCATCACTAGCACACCACTTCTCACACTGACGTAGCACCATCAAAACTGCTCCACCATCATTATTATTAGCCCACCACTTCTCAAATAGGCCCAGCACCAACAACACTGCTACAACACCATAGTCACCAGCCCACAGCTTCTCACGCTGACCCAACACTATCAACACTGGCCTACCACAATCATCATTAGCCCACCACTTTTCACACTGACCCAGTACCATCAACACTGCGGCATCTTCTCATCATTAGCCCACCAATTCTCACACGACCCGGCACCATCAACACAACCCCAACACTATCATCACTATCCAACCGCTCCTTATACTGAGCGAGAAAGCAGCAACGCCTCTCCAACATCATCATCACCGGCCCATCACCTATAAAAATCACTCAACACCGTCAACACTGACCAATCATCATCATCAATAGCCCACTACTTCTCAAACTGACCCAGCATTATCAACGCTGTCCCACCATCATCATCACTAGTTCACCACTTCTCACTCCGATCCAGTATAATCAACACTGCCCAAACACAATCATTACTAGCTCAAAACTTTTCACAGTAACCCAATGTCGTCAACACTGCCCCACCATTATCAGCACTAGCCAACCACTTCTCTCACTTACCTAACACCATCAATACTGCCCAACCATAATCATCATTAACCCACCACTTCTCACATTAACCCAGAACCATCAACACAGCCCCAACACCATCATCAACACTGCCCATCAACATCATCACGTGCCCACTTTTCACTCTGACCCAGCACCCATCAATACAATACTCCACCACATTTCACAATGACCCAGCGCCATTAAAACTCCTCCATTATTATAATGATTACCCCACCACTTTTCACACATACCCATCACGATTAACACTGCATCGCAAGCATTATAACTAGCCCAACACTTCTCACACAGGCTTAGCATCATCAACACTCTTCCGCAATCATCATTACTAGCCCACCACTTCTCACACTATCCCAGCATAATCAATACTGCACCTAAATCATCGTGACGGTACCATCAACACTTCCCCACAGTCTTTATCACAAGCCCATTACTTCTCACACTGAACTAGCATCATTAACAATGCCCTATCATCATCATCAATTGCTCATCACTTCTCACACTGACCCAGCACTATCAACAATGAACCACGATTACCATCACTCGGCCACCAATTCTCACACTGATCTTGCACGATCAACACTGGCCCACCATCATAATCACTAGCCCACCACTGCTCATGCTAGCCTAACACCATCAACCCCGTTCCATCACCACCAACACTGCCTCATCATCATCATCATCATCACCAGCCCACCACTTCTCACACAGACCCAGCACCATCAGTACTGAACCAACACCATCATCACTAGCCCACCACTTTTCACCTTGATCTAATACCATCAACATTGCTCCACCATTATCATTATTTGCTAAGCACTTTTCACACTATCCCAGCACCATCAATACTGCCTTACCAGTCACCATTAGCCCACCACTTCTTTCATTTACCCAACACCATCATCACTACCTCTTCGTCATCATCAGTAGCCCACCACTTCTAACGCTGACCCAGCACCATCAACACTGTTCCACCATAATCATCATTAACCCACCACTCTTCACATTAACCCAGAACCATCAACACTGCCCCCCCATCATCATCACTAACCCACCACTTTTTACACTGACCCAACACCAACAACACTTCCCCATATAATGGCCCAGCACTTCTCAAACTGACCTATTTCTATCAACACTGTCTCACCATCATAATTATTACCCGCCACACTTACCCAACACTATCAAACTAGCCCACTACTGCTAATACTAGCATCATCAATACTGCCCTACCACCATCATCACTAGCCCACCACTTTTCACAATGACTGAGCATTATCAATATTGTCCCACCACAATCATCACTAGCCCACTATTTCTCACACGGACCCAGCACTATCAACATTGCCCCACCATCATCAACACTAGCTAACCACTTCTTACACTAACCCACACTATTAACACTGTTCCATTATCACCATCATTACTAGCCCACCACTTCTCACACTGACCTAACACTATCACCACTGCTCCACCATTATCATCAATGGCCCACCACTTTTCAAAAAGGCCCAGCGCCAACAGCACTGCCTCACCATCATCATCACCAGCCCACTACTTCTCACACTGACCCAAAAACCATCAACAATGCCTCACTATCATCACTATCCCAACAGCTCTCGCAGTGACCCAGAACCATCAACAATGCCGCACTTTCATCATCACTAGCCCACCACTTTTCAAACTCACCCAGCACCATGAAAACTGCTCCACCAATATCCTTATTAGCTCAACACTTTTCACACTGAACTAGCACCATGAACGCTACCCTACCATCATCATCACTAGCCCACCACTTCTCACACTGACCTAGCACTATCAACACTGATCCACTATCACCATAACCATTAGCCCACCACTACGCACACTAACCAAGCACCATCAAAACTGCCCCAACATCATCATCACTAGTCCACCACTACTCACACTGACCCAGCACCATAAACACTGCCCCATCATCATCATCACTAGCCCATCCTGTTTATGATTTCCTCTTGAAAATTTGATTTAGATTCCCAACAGCTTTCCGTAAAATGGTTGTTCTTCCTTCCCTAGGAATTGATTGGTTCCAGAAACAAGCAAGATTACGTTCATTCATACCTCAGAAAATTTTAAAGAATGTATAAGAAATGTGTAAACTGCGCCATTGTTGTAATGAATATCAGAATTATTGTATCTGATGAGAAAAATATGTTTGACTTGCAATAATTCTCATTTCTATTATTTTCATTATTATGTCTCTCTCTCTCTCTCTCTCTCTCTCTCTCTCTCTCTCTCTCTCTCTCTC
>JAYMFT010155308.1:0-12534 GCA_038088735.1 Panulirus argus
TATATATGTTTGATTATTATTATTATACTTGTTCGCCATTTCCTGCCCTAAATAGGTAATGCATGGAAAAGACAAAAAAGAAAAAGAATCCTTGACTTGATCACATCCATTCTCCAGTTGTCATGCGTGGTGCACCGAAATCACAGCTCCCTCTCTACAACCAGGCCCCACAGAACCTTTCCGTGTTTTCCAGCGGCTGTTTCATATAAGCCCTTGTTCAATGCAGTGACAGCACGTCGCCCTTTCTATACCACATCGCTCTAATTCTCTCCATCCCTTGCACGCCTTTCACTTTCCTTTTCTGCGTGCTACACTACCCTCACTCGGTTCTTCACTTTCCAGCGCATATTGTATTTCCCCACCACTCAGGTTCCAATCACGCCACCCCAGATTTTTTGACAACCCAATGAAGTTCCTTTTTCACCCATACTCGTCATTTAAAGACAGTGTAAGATTTGTAGTTTTACTGGCAGCGCTTGTGTCACTCTCTTTATTGAACCTTAGTGATTTCATTCCCGCTGTCCCCATATCCACGCCTGCCCATATTCAACCGGAATGATGCTTTCTATTCGCTTACTCAATTTTACGATCAATTTCGAGTAACTTCGGAGGCGTAATTGATTTTGTAGCATCTGTAGCAATTTTGATGATTGTACCTTTCATACATTCTTCCAAATTCCGAAGATTGACATTTCATCCAGTAAACCAATTTATATTCTGGTCTTTTGTTTCAGTCTTCCTCTTAGTTAACTGAAGAGGTGTTCGGGCGGTTGGAGAGCCTTATATTATCCCTGGACGAATTTCAAATGTCTTATGTTTCCTTTAGTACATCATAAACACCTTAATCCTCTTATTTGCTGATTCACTGTTTAATTGGTTGATTAGTTTTATGCAAAACAGATGATTTGCTCTTATGAACTGACATACATTAATGAACTATCTTAATCATGATCCAACCAATAAACACACTAAAGCTAATTAGCTTCACCCCTGTGGAAAAGGTAAGACAATTTAACGACACAGGCGAGACCCTTTTTAGAGGAAGATAGATCAGTGTATCGTAACCCACACACACACACACACACACACACACACACACACACACACACACACACAGAGGAACATAGAAGAAAATGTAAGTCACATATGTCAGTTCGATAACAAAAGAGGCCCGTTCGGAAAATGTCTTTACAACTTAAATCCCAACAAATTGTGAAAAGGTGACAAAAAAATGTGTTTGTTGTCGGTGTTGCGAATCCTCATATATTGCGGTATCTTGTGCGTTACGTCTCAAGATGTTACACCAGAGAACCGTTCCCGAGTTCAGTTTGGCTTGTGTTCGCCCACCTCCGGAAGCCTATCATCTTCCCCCTTATGTTACTGCCAGCAGTCCCTCTTGCTGTAATTCATCTTCTCTGTCGCTAATCCATTTACCTTGGTGATGACCCAATATCTTATTTTCCTCCTGATTTATCTCTCCCAGCAGCTCTGCAGGCAGACTCCCACAATGGCCCACTGATAAGTTTTCCTGCCTCCATTTATCACTTCCTTCGCTCTCAACCTCCCTTCATCTGTGTTCCATTTCCTCATCCGTTACCAGGCTTTTCACTCCTGTCTTTCTTTCCCATTATTTATACTTTTCATTTTCTTTTCATCCATTTTTCATAGTTTTATTTCTCCAGTTTATGTGTTCGCCTGTTGCCCTTCTTGTCATTTATCTTCTTTCCTTCATTTCTCTACTTTTCGTTCTTTTTCCAGGTTCTCTCTCGTTTCATTTTTCTTTCATACGTTTCAATATCCTAGTTTTCATATAATCAAAATGAAAAAAATGTATGGAACTCTGAATTTTATTCATAGATTTATCACATGAATATTGACTTACCTGGATGTAAGGTAACGAATAAGCCGTGTGTCGGTAAGGCCATAGACAAATTATTCACTTTACAGTACACTGAATAATCCCGAGTTGACTCAATGGTGTTCATTAGACTCGTGTGTTCTGCCGTGACAACTGCCTACCTCGCAGTAATGATCATCGTGCTGAGGTCTTACAAATTATGGAACCGAACACTTGACAGACGGTCATTTGTGCACTGAGCAATTTGCTCACCGGAAGACAGACCGAAACTATATTTGTGTTGAATAATGTTGGTAAGACATAGTTTGATCCGCGACTGATCGCGTGGCGTCAGAATAATCACTGTGACTCGCATGAAAGTTCCCCAGTTCAGATAAGGCAAGAGGAACTACACCGGAGACTCAGGATGACATGGTTCCTGTCATAAGTACCGACAGAGCAGAATGGCTGACCCGTGCACATCACTACCCTTATGTTGTCTCTTGGGAACAGTGGGTTCGATAATCTGAAAATATGCGATTTGATTCAATGATTACAAGAGAAAAGCTTGTGATTACCTTTTTGTAATCATTATTTGTACTGTACTGGGAGGGAGGTCTACATTCGTTGGGCTCCAGCTCTTGAATATTTTCGACTGTCATATTTCTAAAAATTTATGTATGTTTTCTGCATAAACCGTGTCCTCACCACTCTTATACTATAAAAGTATTTCTTTATGAACAAGTTCCTTCCTTAATTTCATGTCATGTCCTCTGATTCCTCCATCCCGACATCTCTCGAGGAACAGATTAATGTCGACGTCAACGACCTATTTTAAGAACTTGAAGGTTTTGATCAGCTCACCCCTCATTCTTCTCTCTTCCTAGGTGGGCAAATTTAAAGCTTCTATCCTTTCCCTGTAACTTAGGTCTCTTTAATGCTGGCGCTTTCTTTGTTGCCCTCCTTTGGACACTGTGTGTGTGTGTGTGTGTGTGTGTGTGTTAGATCTACAACACATTTTCAAAAGGTTGTTAACAATCATTTCTACACAGGTGATGAAATTCGTAACCGAAATTCGTAACCTTATATTCTTGTTAAGTTTTAAGGGGATTATTCCAGCAGCGCTTGATAACTTTTAGCTTGCAAAGAATATTGCTGTCAATGGACTGACCAGGCATTTGAAACGTCTGGGGTAAACCATGGAAAGGTCTGTGGGGCCTGGATGTGGATAGGGAGCTGTGGTTTCGGTGCATTACTCATGACAGATAGAGACTGAGTGTGGGTGGATGTGGCCTTTTTTCGTCTTTTTCCAGGCGCTACGTCACTAACGCGAGAAAAGGCGACGAAGTGTGATATATATATATATATATATATATATATATATATATATATATAATACTTGAGCGACGCTTGCCGCATTCGCGAGGTAGCATCATCCACAATCACGCCACACAGACCTCTCCATGTTTTCCCCATCCACTTCACGTGCCCCGGTTGAGTCCATTGATAGCACGTCGAACCACGCATACGACATCGCTCCAGTTCATTTTACCATGTGCATGCTTTACACCCCTCATCATTTCAGGCTTCGATCTCTCAATACATATTTTAGTCCATCCTTCCATCTTAAGTAAGGTGGTGAACATAAACCTTACGTACAGGTATAGTACCATTCACCGGGAAACATATACCTGGTGCAGCCAAGTCAGCCCACAGGTCCACCATATTGTAGTCCCTCGGCCCATCAGGTCACACACCATATCATCTCAACGCAATTTTTGACCCGAACGTATGCCATATTATAAACGGTAAACATGTGGTAGTAGGTACATAGTTTTGGCGTGGGGTGAATGACAGGAAATGGTGCACTGTACATAGCCTTATTGCAACCTGTGAACTGCCTTACATGGCTGCCAACATCCAATTACTGTTTTCTTACCGAAGTAGTTAATGAATTAACAATTAATTATTATCGCATATAAAATGAATGTTATTTCGTTTTTACCCTTTTCCATCTAATTCGTTGCCGAAATACAAAAGCAACGTAGCTTTTTGCTTAAAATGTTTTTTGGGTATTAATTTGGAATACAAGCATATACAACGAAAGCTAATCACTATTGTATGGTTATAAAGATTATAGATATTTTTCTGTTCTTAATACTCTTTTATTGAACTATGTTATCATAACTATCATTTATTTTTCAGACGAAGGTCCCAAGAGGTGCTTAATGATGGCAGGAGAGCTAACTGGCAACTGCATTGGGCAGTCAGGGAATGGCCAGCCAGGAGCGAGCACCAGCCAGGCCTACCTCCTCCAGCACGACAGTGCGCCACAGTACTCATAAATCATGCTGAGAAGTTCACAGGTACTTTTCCAGTTCAGTGCATCAAGGTGGGTACATTGCATTGTTTCCTGTTAATAAATCTTAGCGTAAAATATAACGTTTGAGGGTAGATTTTTGAGTTGTTTCAGTAAGTGTGGTAAACTGGATAGGCCTGGACGTGACCTGTTAGCATCAGGATGAAGGAATTTTTATTTTAATATTGATGGTTTGATTATTAAGAATGATTATTTATGAATATGTAGAGAAGTGTTAGGCATTATGTTTCATAATAGCTTTAGTTTTGAGAAGTCGGAAATTAATTTGTCTTTCTTACATGTACATCGTAAACAAACCCCACGTGTTTACTTGGTGCGTCACGTGGGGCGCCTCTCTTGACCCGACCCTGCCTCGTCCTGACCTGACCCAACCCAACTCAGCTTCTCCTCTTCTGACCCAGTCCGGCCCCTGCCAGGCCCCACCCCCTGGCCTGCCCGATCCCCCTTACCCCTTTCCGCCCCGTCAGGTTTTTACCCCACCTGGTCCACGTACCCCCCCCCCCCCTGCATACTACCAACCCCTTATTTCCAATTCTTTTACGTTTGCCAGTTGTAGACTTCTGAGTTGCACTTGAGATGGCATACTGCAGCATATGAAGTCGAGAGGAGCAAGTATATACTTTACAGTTTATATGCTATTACGGTTTCATGATTGGTTGGAAGTGTCTGGTTGTAACGAGAGAGTGTTGCTGCTGCCGCCTTATATATAACTGATAACATTATGAACCTTACAGAACTTTGTCTGTAAAATAGACCATAATTATTCGTATTTTTCAAGTAGCTCCTGATGAGTTGTATTGTCAAGAATTTGAAAGCTGTTATCCAGTAGCATGTGATGAATTATTGTCAAATAGTGTCAGAATAGCAATAAAATTGTCAAGTAGCGTTTTATGAGAGCTGTTGTAAAGCAGTACGTGATGAGGGATATTGTCAAGTATCACATGGGAGCAGTTGTCATCTAGCATCTGATAAGGGCCAGGAAGCAGCACCAGATAAAAAAATGTCAAGTGGCACCAATGAGAATTGTCAAATAGTACTTGTTGAGTACTGTCGTCAAGTAGCACCTGATGAGAACTATCATCAAGTTTTACCAGTAAGGGCCATTGTCAAGTAGCACATGAAAGCTGTTATCAAGTTGCCCCTGAAGAGAATTTCTCTCAAGTGGCATCTGATGAGGGCTGTCCAGGAGCACATAATAAGAGTTATCAGTTTGCATCTGTGTTATCGGTTGTCAAGTATCACTCTATGATAGCTATTGTCAAGTGGCAATGATGGTTATTGTTAAATGATGTGTGATTAGATCTGTTTTAAGAAACCCCTGATGACAGCTGTTTTCAAGTAGAACCTGATGATGACTGTTACGAAATAGCACATGATGAAAGTCATTGTCAAGTAGCACCTGATGACATCTTTTGTCAAATAGCACCTGCTGACATCTTTTGTCAAGGAGCACCTGCTGACATCTTTTGTCAGGTATCACCTGGTGATATCTCTTGTCACATAGCACCTGTGATGGCTGTTGTCATGTAGCACCTAATGAGGGCCATTGTCGATTGGCAGCAGATGAAAACTTTTGTCAGATAGTACCTGATGATGTCTTTTGTCAAGTAGCATCTGATGAGCTGTTATCAAGTAGGACCTCATGACTGGTATTGTAGGGCTGTTTGTCAAGTAGTGCATGAGAGGGCTGTTGTCAAGTAGTACATAATCGTTTGTTAAATAGACTTGATGAAGCCTGCTGTGAAGTAGCATTTGAATAGAGCTCTTGTCAAGTACCATCAAGTGAGCACTTGTGGAGTAGCACATGATACAGTTTATTTTCAGGTTGCACATGAGGGCTATTGTCAACTAGCACTTGATGATAGCTGTTGTCACTGTAGCATCTGATAAGGTCTGTTGTCAAGTAGCAACTGATGAGGGCTTAATTATCACTTAGCATATGGTAAGGGATAGTCTTAAGGAGTATCTGATGACAACTACTTAAGTTTTATGTGTTCAGGGGTTTTCATGTAACCCTAACCATGTTTTAATATACAGTTTTAATTTGTGGTCTTTCACCTTGGAAGCAACTCTACTGCCTACCTGTCTGGCATTGTTTAGTTGTTGTGGCCATTGACATGCAGCTGAGATACTAGCTTTCCCACAGCTTATGTGTCTGTAGCGGTCGTATTGTTCTTATAATTCTGGGCATATGACACCTGGTGCCACTCTTATCTTTTACTGTTTACCGTTATGCAGCATCGTTTTACTTGACATAACATCTGTGCAACATGGAATTAAATTATGTAGATGATTTAGTTCATGTATTGCATTGTTCTAACCCTACATTCTTCAATGGCCTGTTTAATGCCTACATCATGTCTGGTTTGGAAACTCATAGGTTGTCATTAGGTCACTCCTTACTCTTCTCTCTTACACACACACACACACACACACACACACACATACACACCAGCTTAAGTCAAGTATCCACCTATTGACCATCCAAAGGGGAAGATAAACGGCTGTGATTGGCCTGTGCATGAATCATGGTCAACAACACTAACCACTTCACCACAGTATCTCATATAATTGGTTAGGAGGTGCTGCTTCTGTAAATAGGCTAAGAACTAGGGAAAGTTGTCAAGTCTCAGTACCTCAAGGGGATACTCTAGTTTTCTAGAGTATCTTGTGCCTAACCCCTCCTTCTCATGGTGACCTTGTTAATACAACCATTTGGGATGGAACTAAAGGGGGAGGCATTGCCCAGCTTCATCAGGGCAGTCCTGGGACTTTTTAGCTTTTGGACAATTTTGGAGACTCGCTGCCTCTGAAAACTGCACTGGAGTTGCCCTCTGACAGTGGCCTGTCGGGTTTAGCACAAAAGGCTAAGAAGCGTACTGACACTGAAGTATACTAGTTATACCGAGGAGTAAAAGAGACAAGCGATTGAGTGATGACACTGAATGTAAATGGGATGAATGGTGAGAGGAAAACGAGGAAGCTTTTGGAGTTTGAAAGTTGCAGTGTGGCTGTGCTGGGGATTAGGGAAACCTATATCCTTGGACAGGGTGTTTGGAGTGAAAATGGAAATGAATGCAAAGTATGGGAGGGCATGGAAGGAGGAGTGGTATGGACGGGAATGAGTGAAAATTATTAGGGGAGAGGGAAAGAAGGATATGCAATTCTGCTAACACTGAGAGTGTGGGGAGGGTGTTACAAAACATGGATGGAATGGATCAAGAATAGTGTGGGTGAAAGGAAAGATTAAAATTGTGAAGTATGTATGGGTATGTGTATATGCACCTGTGAATATGACGACTGTACGAGTTAAGGACACAATGAAGCATTTCTAGAGAAATTTAAATGACTATAAATGGTTTTGAGAATGAGAGAAACATGGTCATAATGGTTGATATTAATGTGGAAATGGGATTTGATGAAATTGGTGAGATAATTGGTAAATGGGTAGTGCTTCAAGTACATGAGAATAGAAATTATCTTTTGGATATTTGTGTTGAGGAGAGGGTTTATTCCTTCCCAACACCTTTTTTCAGCACAAGATGATCCACAGATGTACATGGATGAGGAGTGATGGAAGAGAAGAGCGGTTAATGAAAGATTGAGAAAGGTCATGTTAGATGCTTGAATCATGAGACGATTCTTTGGAGACTTACCATTTTGCTGTCCTTGTGGGGATGAGGATCAGGGAGAAGTGGAAGTATGGTGTAAGAAAGCATGGAGAGGTAACAGTGTTGGCAAGTGAGAAGATGAATTAAAAAAATTGCGGGTAGCAGTATGAAAGGAAGGTAACTGAAAGCTTAGATGGAAGTGCAGTAAATGTATTGATGCAGTCATGTGTGAAAGAGGTATATAAAATGTTGAGAGAAATAGTATTAAAAGTTGAAGAATTGGTAGATCAAGGTAGTGCAATATAGGAATAAAAAGGACAATGAATGGTGGACAGAAGAGCTTTGAAATGCTGTAGAAGATAATGAAAAGGCATATGGTAGATTGCTTGATAGGAATGTGCCAGTGGAAGCAGCAAAGGAGGAGGGAAGAACATAAAATATATAAGCAGATTGTTAAGAAGCTGATAGAGGAAAGCAAAGAAAGAGTAGATAAAGATTTTGGAAGAAAGTTGAGTGAAAAGTTTCTGGATAATAAGAAACAATACTGGAAGGAAGTGAAAAAGGAAAGAGGTGAATGTAAGAGTGGAAATGTTAATGTGAGAAGTAAGGAAGGGGTGTTGCTTAATGAAAAGGGGGAAGTAAAATGAAGATGGAAAGAGTATTTTGAAGAATTGATGAATGTGGGAGAAGGGAAGGCAGCAGTTGTTAATGCATGGGTATGGAGGATGGAAGGAAGAGGATACAAGTGCAAAGGCCCATAGCAGAAAGGAAGGTAAGAAGGGCAATAATGAGGCTGAAGTTAGGAAAGGTACCTGGAGTGGATGGGATTACGGTAGAAATGCTGTAGTATAGATGAAAAAGTGTGATAGAATGAATGCATCTGATATGTAATTCAGCATGAAAAAATAAGATTGTACCTGAGGATTGGGTGAAAGCTATTATTGTTCATGTATTTCAAAGAAGATTCTAAGGATGTATGTAGCAATTATAGGGAAATAAATCATTTAAGTTTACCAGAAAAGTGTATGGAAGTATATTGATTGATAGTGATAGAAGTGACTGAATGCAGAATAAGTGAGGAGCAAGGGGGTTTTAGGAAAGTTAGGGGATGTGTGGATCATATTTTTGTGGTAGAGATAACCATGGAAAAGTATTTAGCAAAAGCTAAGTTGTATGCAGTTTTTATGGGTCTGGGCTGTCTTTCACTATTTCCTGAAACTTATGGCTGTCTTTTCTAATTGGGGCTAATCCTCCCCTTCTTTTGATTTTTTTTTTTTTTTTTTTTTTTTTTTCTCTCCATGTACACCTCTGGGCAGAACTGATGAGATTTCATCTTTATTAAGCTGTTTCCACAATTGTAACTATTTGGTGCATTTTCCGAAATGCTGTTCCTAACTTCCAGCTCTTTGTTATTTACCACTCATCAGACAGCATTTGTATGCATTCAGTCAGACATTTCTGTTATCTTACTTTCCTGACTTGTCTGTGATACTTGCATAGGTGTTCCATCCTCTTGCCTCATTTAGTGTTTTCTGATTTTTGCCATCTGACTGAATTCATTGCTTTTCTTCCTTTGGCCAGTCATGTTTGAATATCCCACAGCATTCCTCCATGTTTTTAAGTTTGTTTTCTTACCTAAGTACCTTATGCCTAGATGACTTCAAAGTAAACATAACCATAATTGGACATCCTTTTACATCCTGATTATAACCACCAAATTTTCTTTTTACCTTTATCACTGAAATTGCTTATGACAGTACCACAGCTTCTAGTATTCCTTCAATGAATATTTCTTCTTTCTTTCCCCTTTCCTCTCTGTCTGATGTATGATCTTTATCCAGTCCAAAAATAATTAAAGATTTACATTTTTCAATCTCCGGGTTTAACAATCTCTAACATTGGTGTCACCCACTTTATTGATATGTCCAGTAGTTTTGAATCATGAACCTCCATGTTTATGGCCTTCTCTGGTATCTCACCTTTTACTAAAAAACACATTGTGTATGCTGTGCACTTTTCTAAGTTTTGATCTGCTAGACCATAAATTTTCTTGATTGCTCTGTTTCCAGCATTGGATATTATTTTGTGTACAGCTTTGCTCAGTCCTATAGGCTCCTCTTTTACAGTGTCCCAAGGATCCTTTCCTACTACATCAGTCATCATGTTCAGTCTGTTGAACAACCCTTGAAACTGCTTCTTCTCCCTTTCCTTGCCCACTGCTTTCAATAGTTTCCATGACTTGAGTTATGGGCAGTTCCTCAAGTTCATCATTTTCTGGTGCATTTAGACTAGTCCCTTCCAACCTACCATGTTGTATAAGCATTCTACCCTCTTTCCTTTGTAATGTACCCTCTGATCTCACCCACTTGTTGTGAATCTGTGGTCTTGCTCTTTTACTCTTATCTTTAATCCTTTGAGTTCCTCTCTCGTGTGTATGTGTGTGCATTTGAGTGCAAGCTTGTGCATTTCAGGATGGAACTCTGTATTCTTTGTATGTGTTTGTATAATTGTACATGTGGATTTGCCTAAGTATTAGAGTGAAAATGTAAGTATGAATGTGTGAAAAAGATTGCTTTAGGAGAATAGGTTTGCAGTGTTGTAAGCCAATGGCTTAGGCACTGTTGCTTTCATTTTGATTGTCCAGAGCTTACTTTTACTATGAAGGCTTGGTTTCCATTTGTGAAAGTCTTTGTAATAGGGTTAGGTTGTATCTATATGATAGTTTGCAAACTTTTAATTCATTATGTTTCAATTGCTTAATTGTAACTCTTTATCATATGGGACATTCTTGGTCTAAATTCTTCAGATCTCCAAACTGCTGGACAGTATTATTTGTCTCTAAATCAGGGACAGCATAGTGGCTAGGAAGCCTTTTGGCTCAAAACTCACCCTGATTAGCAGGTGACAAAAGATATACTCATCCTTAAGTGAACAAAGCACATCAGTGATGTAGGTGTTTTTTCAAAAATACAGATTTTTGCAAATGTTAGATACTGTTACCTTAAGTAATAAACATTTATGTTAGATACTGTTACCTTAAGTAATGAACATTTTTGTACAGTATGGGCATAAACATACATAAATAGCATAATAGACTTTACAGTATGATGGTTGTACTTGTGAATCACCTGCTGAGAAGGAACATTCAAGTACAGTCAACCTTCGATTTAATGGACCCGATATAATTGATTTTGAATATAATGGACCAGGTTAATAGTAATACATTAATTGAATATAATTGAAATAATAAGAGAAAATAAAACATCTCAAACGCCACACTATGCTCATTTCGTATTGCACTGTTTTTTGTAGCTTGGGGTATACTCACTTTGTTTCATTCTCAGTCTGCCTCAAGTCATGTAGTCAGGTTGTATACAGAGAATTGTGCTTTATATATTCAGTAATTTTGCAATCCTTACAATTCAGAATGGCATCAAGTGATAGAGAAGTTAAAAGAAAGCATGTGAACTGTATATGTCATTACTGTAAATTGTATATTTTATCAAAAAATTATTACATTCGATTTAACAAATTTCGGCATTAACGGACACCCCCTCCCCCCATTAGTCTGTTAAATCGAGGGATTACTGTATTCCAATTTTTTGGTCTGTAATAGAAAGTAAATGTGTGCGTGTATAAAACACATATGTACATGCCTAATTTCATTGTAATCTGAACAAGTTTTATCAGTATTTCTCATGTGTGTTGCTAGCAGTATATTCCTTCTAGGTCTAAAAGTCATGTGCATATTTCTGTTGTTTTTTATATTTGAAGTGAAGTACATGATGGCACATGGCAGCAGCTGGATGACAGACTATGCTGAGGATGTGTTGTCATGGATGCACTACAGGGAGATGCAGCACCTTCCATATAATGGTAATTCTCCACAGGTCTGTAAATGTGTATATGTGTTAATTCATTCTCTCCACTTTAAACTCTGCATCTTCTGCCTGGTCTTCCATCCTCTCAAAAGCAAATATAATGCTGTAAACCACACAAATTTGTGCCCTCAGGACAATCACTGGCTGCCTAGCCACCACAAGCACTCAACACCTTCACAATAACATAAAGATTTTTTCCCAATACAGACCCACCTCAGCTTGCTTGGCACTCATTTCTGTGTAACAGCAGTAGACCCCTCCTACCCAAACCACTCTATAACTAATCTGCAGCCCTCAAGAAGAACCCTTACTCACAGATCCCCCATCTCCAACAACTAGAACAGTGACAAAACACATACATACTGAAATAAATAGACAAGGACTAAATAACCAAGCTCGCATCTCAGTCCAAAACTCCAACCCACCAAATGTACACCCATCATAAACCATACTCCCTGGACAAACACAGGTCATGCTCTCCTGCTTATGTACTGGATATCACTCATCATTACAACAATACAAACACTGTTTCAACATATTCAGAGGCCCTTTATGCCCATGATGTAACTATCATAAAGAAGTCACAGGAATAACGACTGAGATACTATGCTCCCTCGGCACTTAAGATGCAGACACATCACAGCACTTTATGACTTTTGGTCTTGACCGGTTGATGTGGCATGCCTCCAGAGTGCTGCAGGAGCCTCATAAGGTTACTTGGGACTTCTGTGATTGGAAGTGAGTATTCTGAAGGATTGTTGAATGTGTTTGATGATAGAGTGGCAGATGTAGGGTGTATTGCTCGGGGTGGGGTGCAGAGTGTGA
>JAYMFT010155319.1:0-12534 GCA_038088735.1 Panulirus argus
TATGTGTGCATGTATGTATATATGTGTGTATGTGGGGGATGGGTTTTTCTTCGTCTGTTTCCTGGCGCTACCTCGCTCACGCGGGAAACAGTGATCAAGTATTATTATAATAATAATAATAATAATAATGATAATAATAAATATATATATATATATATATATGCAGAACTTTCACTTCACCGTGAAGAAAAAATCCACATTCACTGTACATAGGGTTAATGAGATAACCTTGATCAGGGCATTAAGTTGCTGTGCCGTTTCAGCCAATGCGGAAAAAGTCACTAAAAATTTTCATATTGGAATACCATAATCAATAAAAAGAAGGGTGAAAAAGGAAGAAATGCTGATCAAAAGACTCGTCAGGTTTATAGACATGCCAGGCGTAATTTCTGTCGTATACAAAAAGAGGAGAATGTGTGAATACACGTAGTTAGGACATGAAGGGACGACCAGAATTGTTTACTTTTGAGTTAGAGTCTTGTCGCCAGGAAGTATCTACTAGAGGCTAAGATATCTAGCGAGAAGCGGGGATTTTAGCAGCGTCTTCATAAGACGGGATAGGTCAAGGGAAGAAAAGAGGGAAGTAAAGAACACAGTCAAAAGGCAAAACTTAAAAGAAGTCGTATGAAGTAACAAGGCGCAACAGCCTCGCCGATGCCGCAGAGAACTCAGGAATGATAAGTCATGGAAATGTCAGACTGAAAGTAATGTGTATCACTGTTGATGGACTGATAAAGAGTCGCAAAGAGTTGGAAAGTCCAGGACTGTGTCAGGGAAAATACACCCGTTATTGTTGAAGTTGTGGAAACAGAAACTTTCTTGAAAGAGAAGATCTCACCTGTTCTGCCTAGAGGGATCTACAGCAACAAGGATAAAGGAGGAGGAAGGAGGAGGAGGAGGAGGAGGCCTGGACCTCGTAATAAGACACAGCCTTAAATTCTCGGCACTATTGGAAGATGTCCCATTCAGACAGCACTTATTATAATGGACAACTATATGAAAAACGTTCATGTTAATGTTGAATATATATATAAAACACTTCAGAGAATTTCGACGATACGAAACTATTATGCAGTGAAAACAATAACGGAACAGTCAGTATGGCGCACTAAATAGAAAAACAGGCACCTCTAAAAGACGGTAAAGTAGTGATACTGGAGGAATCATGTTAGAAAGCAATAAACTCATGGAATTTAAAGTCTTCAAGAGACAAAGAGGCATGGAAACACGCGAACCGAGAGTATATACAGGAAATTTACCAGGAGTAAATAATGACCTAAAAAGCATCCAGTCAGAATAAGGGAATCAGAGGGAAGCGTTAATGAGGATGATGTAAGGATATGCAAAGAAGCGAAAGACAAGTTCGAAGTATTTTCACAAAAGAAGAAGAACACTGTAGCCCTAGCATAATTGGGATGGAACGGGGCGGTTGTGCCGAAAAGCCCTAAAAAAATAACAGTGAAATGAACAGAATACAACAGGGTCTCGACTCATCCAAGGCTCATAGTTCTAATAGAATTTCCCCAGACGTGCTAAGGATGTGTGAATATACATGTGATAGACCGATTAAGATACTGCTCAAGATGTCGCTGGGAAAAGATAAAGTGCCGGTAAAAGTAGAAATAGAAGTAGAATAGGACAAATGTCATACCACTTTGTACGAAAGGAGACCTGGAGGAGTCGATGACAAGTGTGGTTTGTAAAGTATTGGAAAAGGCAACCAGGAACCTAATGGATGATTTTCCTCCTGCACAGGAGACACTACCGAGGTGAGAGACAACACGGTTTCAGGGAAAGAATATCATGCGAAACGAACGTTTTACATTTCTAATAGAGAGTGAGCTCTGTTTTAGACAAGAGGAAATTCTATATTGGTTGCCTGTATCTGGAATGAAGAAGCCATTTGACAATGGGAACACTGCTTATTTTGAGCTTTGTAAATGACTTGTTAGAAAGATTGGACTCCCAGCTGAATATTTCTAACAATTTATGCCACTGCCATGAAAGATATGAAAAGCGAAGAGGACTGCATCAACTTACAAGGAGACCTAAACAGATTCCAGAGTTGGTTTGATGTATGGTTAATGGGATTCAGCTCGAAAATATATGATGTAATGATAATGTAACACAGTGAATGAAGGCCTAAATATGAATATTGTCTAGCAGGAAATAAACTACAGGGCTCTGTTTGTGAGAGGGAACTAGGAGTTCTCTTTCCATTCCTGTAGCTACAGTCCACACTTTGGGAAAATAAGAAAGGAATAATACAATTGCTGGTCAGTAGTTGAAAAACGTTCATTTATGAGGGGATAAAACAAGAACATGTTTCTTAAGATTGGTCAACGCACTTACAGAATCACAGAAGACTAACAGAGAGAATCGTGCAGAAGGTAACAAAGAGAGTATAATGATTAAGTGATCTAATCAAGAGGGAAAGGCTACAGGCCTAAGCATTTACCCATTATGTGAGAAAGAAGGGTTAGTGGTGACCGGATCAATTCCTTTGGGGTTGTAATCCAGCTCGCTTACGGAGACAGTGAACAGTTATTCGAGAGATGCAGGGACAGAACAACCAGAGGCCAAAACGAGAAATATAAAAAGAAATCTGTCAGAAAAGATGTAAAGAAGTATAAGAGTAATGGATGACTGACATAAGCTGAGTTATGAGACAGCGAATATAGACAGCTTACAGAAGTTTGTATAACTTTATAAGAAGCTCAAGTGACGTGACCCCAATAGTGTAGAGCTCCCTTCTCCTACAAACTGGTGATTACACACACACACACACTCGCAAAAGCACAAACATGAGCTTCCATTGCGTAGTGAGTTGCACTACTGACCATGATTCACGCGCGGTCCTGGGCTCGGCAATCGGCCCAAACCCAGCCCAGCAGTTCATCTTCCCCACGGATCGATAAATGGGTTCCTGGCTTAGAATGGTGAGTGTGCGTGCGTGTGTGTGTGTGTGTGTGTGTGTGTGTGTGTGTGTGTGTGTGTGTGTGTGTGTGTGTGTGCTCATACATATAAAAGTAAAGACATTGTAATATATACACGGTTGAGACGGAACAACACAAGTATAAAACTCTTCCGCTATCACCAGCCGGTTATACATGAAAAAAGCCGGTTATACATGAGTAAAGCGTCAAAGATCCGTACATATTCAACAGACCACTCACTGCACCTCAACAAATCTACACCATGTAACTCTACTCGTTATACAAGTCGTCTGTTCCTCCACTCTGTAATGCATTCTCTGTCCAACCTTATCCCTCTCCTAGCGACCCAGATTAAAAATGGAATAAGAAAAATCTGTCTCTCTGACGAAGTGGGGTGATTATGATCTCCCGCGTCGGGGCTGCCAACTGCACCAACATCCCCAACGACTCCTGAAACTTCCTCGGGTAATTGGCGTCCATCTTGGGGCAGTTACGGATGAAAATGGAGGTTAATCATTAACCTGGCAACATGCATTAGTCTTATTAGACCTCGTCTGGTATTCAGCAGGGCAAGTCCGATAAAATTCTGGCGCCTTCAGAACTCACGTCGCGAAATATTTCAGGTCTACATCGCTATGATGGGACAAACATGAAGATAAAGGTGGACGTAGAAATGTAGTGACACAAGGGAAATATAGAAATATTAATGATCTTATATAGATATAGATCATTATGGCTTTAAAAATGTTATGGGGAGTTTTAGAATACCATCTGATCGTAATGATGTTTACCTCATAACGTTTTCGGAAGAGTAGTTAATACCCAGGATGGCTTTGGCTTTGAAATATGAGGCAAACGGTGTCGGATCATCAAACCAACGGTGTCACTACGACAACGGTGTCACATCATCTCACCAAGGATGTCACATCAAATCCCCAAAGGTGTCAACAACAGTGTCATATTACCTCGCCGGAGGTGTCCAACTACTCAGCCAACAGTGTCATTAATACCTCATAAACAGTGTCATATGTTACCAAAGGTGTCATATCATATCGCTACCGGTGTCGTGTTATCTCCCAATCTCGGATCCTAGTTAAAAGCTCTTCCTTATCATTACCATTCAGATATCATTAAGGTATACCAAATAATCGTAAGTGATTTGGAAGCAGCTAAAAACAAGATGCGAATGGATATCGACATTATGAAGCATATAACTTGATATATAGATTTTGTCGCTTTGCTAATCTTAGATATACTTCTTTTAGTCCTTCTGTCCAGGGAAAGCACGTACACACACACACACACACACACACACACACACACACACACACACACACACACACACACGCAGAAGGAAAGAGTATGACAGGACTTAAAAAAGAGAAGAAAAAAAGGCACTTTGAAAAGAATATTGTGGGCAAGGCAGAGGACATTACAAAAATTTCCTTAAACTCGTTAGGAGTAAATTTTCATCTTAAAAACAGCTAATGAAGATAGAGGATTCAAAGGGAACTGTTGTTGAGGATGATATAAGGAAATACAAGGAACTGAAAGACAAGTAAAAAATTCTTTTAACAGTGGAAGACGCTGCAGCCCAGACACATGTGAGAGGGACTTAGTCTGGTTGCTAAACCCACTTTTTTTTTTTTTTGCTTAACGGGAAATTTTGTGCTGCACAACTATTTCCAACAGAGTGTGAGGCTTTTAGGTGTTTAGATCGATAAACCAGAGGGTGCTACCTTGTCACTATTGAGGAATTAGAAAAATCCAAGATGGTTGACAGTGTGGTCACCGATCACCTATGAATTCATAAAGACATATATCACACTGAATGTTCAGAATTTTAATTGAACAGTCTTCAGATTTTGTATTTTTGAGGCGAACAAGATCGTTTTTTTGCTCCAATCATGATTAGACGGGTCGGTATATGAGGAGAGCGGGCATTACATTTGTGGACAGTCAACGATATGATGCCTTACTTCCTCGCTTTAGAACACAGTCAACGCCACGGACAAAGACTACTGAATGGTATATGGACGAATTCGTTTGTTGATACGACCTTAATGTGCTACTCTTGTGGTCCAGGTGGTCTTACTGGAACATCACTGAACGAGTAATCTATCCGCCAGTGGGGCCTTGCACCAACCCCCGAGAAGGCGAGTTGCTACACAGAAAGAGGGCAAAACAAAGTAGCTTTAATCTGGACTAGGAACGATACAAGACGGAGCGAGATAAGACGAGACGAGGCAGGACGAGACGGGACGAGACAAGACGGGACGAGACGGGACGAGACGGGACGTGTCGAGACGACCAATGGACGAGAGACAGGAGTAAACGAGAGTCATGTCACTCATCAACTCTCATGATGATAATATAATGAACATAATGTGTTATGAATTAGCACCAGTTGCAATCTTACTGTTGAAAAAAAAAGAAAGCATATGCAGATTAATAAATCAGAGTCAGCATTGAAGAAAGACTTCGAGCGGAGCTGTCAATCCCTGTAACCAGGCAGCCTGCCATTGTCATAGAGGGATGTGTCATTCCTTGGACAGTTCATTAGCCAAGTAAGGACAGTGTAAAAGTCCAAGTTATGAATTTTGCGAAATATGTTTCCATCTAGTTGAAAGAGAGCATCAGCGTGCTCGTATAATCTTTGAACTCTGCCATGAAATCAGTGTAAAAAGCGGTATCAGACGTGATCGTGCAACTAAGGTTTCTAAAGAGCATCAGCTGCTTTTGAATTCTCCTCTACCTCCTTAACAGGTTGTGCTGACCGTCACAAAAATCAGAGACACGGTTGATCGATACGGTATGTGATGAAGCTCTGACTACGATGGATCAGTCAAACAACCCGAGCAGTCTAGAGCTCACTGAGACATCGTCCATACCTACAGAGATATGCAGTGTCTTACTTCCCTGGAGGCATGACTTGAAGACCATACATGAGGAAGCTCATATAATCATTCCTCCCCAAGTGGTATCTCTGGAAATTCAGATGTCAGAGAATCAAAGTTTCCTGTGATGACATTGATGTCTTTGTGTTATTAGTGCATTACTACGCAGAGAGACAGATGACCAAAACAGTTTCTCTGGAGCCCACAAGTCAAGGACGTTCATCAGGTAACATAGGTGACAGCTGTTAGGCAAAGACATATATCTTCACGACTGCTGTCAGCTCATGTGCTCACTGGCTGTGAAGCGTTGGCATGTTATTGAAGCACAGGTAAACCCAAGGCTGTAAAGACTCTTGAAGCAAGTAATGTGTTGGAAAGTCTAGGAGAACCTCAGCGGACATGAAAGATGTCATCCACGAAATCAACTGCCTTCGCTGCAGCTTGCTATGGCCACAATGAGAGGCTGAAGAAACCACGTTAGATCTCTGCTACAAAGTCTGGCTCTCAAGGGCAGGACGAAAAGCTGCATAATATTAGCCACATCTTAAGACTTTACCTCCGACAGGCTGAGACTTTCGAAGAAGAAGCGAAGAGGACTCATTTTCAGATGAGCATATGGAGGGTTGCCCTGGATGAGTTACCTCCAGACCTTGATCCGTTGAAATTTGGTTGGAAGCAGGACGAGCTTGCCAAGACTCTCTGTATTGTCCCTTGACCTCAGGATCTCCGGGTTCCACCACCAGAGGTCCTGAGAATTATCCACTGCAGCTGCAGCAGTGACCAGACCTGTTTATCTCCAAGATGTGGATGTGCGACTACTCAGTCTTCTTGCTCTGTGTTTTGCAAATGTGGAGGCTTCGACACTTGTCTAAGCCATATGACAAAGGACAAGCTAGAAGGTGATGCAGAGGAGGAATATAATGATAATGATGATGATGATGATGATGATGACAGTATGGAGGATTTCGTTCAGTAGAATTCCGTATGAGTCATTGCCAATATAACGCTCATTATCTGTTTAGTTTTTCAGGTTTCAATTTGCTGTTTCAGTTTGCGACTTTAGATTGTAACATGAGGATGTCTCCTACGGTTAGAGGCTACACATGCATTTGATAGTGCCTTATGTAATGAAATGAATAATGTAACTGCTATGTACATCATCTTTTGTGATTTGTTTTACGAGTTTACTAAACTGTATGGAACAAATTTTTATAGTTCGTATAATTTGATAAATCAATACATGTAACTTATTAATATGAAAGAATCGAATGGCTATGAGAGATGATAAGGAGGCCATTAGCAAAGTCATTGATTCGTTCTAAAATGAGTTAGATTTGTGTCTGTTCTGCTGATTTTGTAGTGCCCCATACTACACTGAACAATCATCAATGTTGTTTAAATCACTTTCCTTCCCTTGCCTAATGCAAAGAACGCAGCTTGAGGAGGTGAGTGTGTCTCAATGCCTGTAACCACTACCTTATGGTAGAGATGGTAACCATCTTCGATGTCCAATCTATATGGAATCATCCTACCAGCATCCTTATCTGTATGAGAGTACAAAAGGTGACTCCCTTTACCTAAAAGACCATGTTGTTATCAATAGATTTAATCAGAATACTGATTATCTACGTTGATCTATGTCTTTTACCATTCATGGATGATCGGTGACGACTTAGGGTGCTATCTTGGATATCTCAAATTCCTCAACGGTTACAGAGTTACACCCGCTGGATTATCACTCTAGACACTTATACGACTCAGATTCTGCTAAAAACAATTATGCACCACAAAATTCCAGGTTCATCAATCTCTACACCAGACTAACTGAGGAGGAGGTCTTGGGGAGCATTGGAAACTCTAACTAGAAAAGACATGAGCAGAGTTCTTAAGTATCTTGACCCACACGAGACTCCTAATCCTGTTGAAATTTCTCAGTGTGCGTAAGATGTGTGCAGATACACTTAACATGCCACTGGAAGATAGCAGTTCGTGATGTTGCTGGAGAGGGGTACAGTGATAACGAGTGAAATCGGGTAGACGTCATACTTACCTTAAAGAAAGGAGAACGGGAGGATTTGCAGAACTACGGACCACATTCCTTTAAACACGTGATCTGTACAGTACTGGAAAAGATCACCAGAAAGCAATTTGATGGCTTTTACAGAAGACTATTCAAGTAAGGGGCAAAACGGATTAAGGGATAAGAGGTGCAACGAACCCCGTAGATCTCTATGAATGAGCACTGTCTTATACAAAGCAGAACGCTGGTTAGATCGTCTGTATCTGGACACACAGACAACATTTCACACAGTACCACAGAGGAGGTTAGTAAAGAGATAGGATCCTCAGACTGTGATAAGGGAGATACTCCTATCTAAACAGAAACTAACAAATTAAGCGTGTCAGAGAACTCTTATCGAAATGTGAGAGGTACCTGTGAGTTGACATCTTCCCTAACCAGTCTCCAGAGGCCAACATTAATAAAATAGTTAAGGAGACAAACTGTATACTGGCAAATATAAGAACTGTAATCAAATACATGGATAAGAAAATATGCAGCAGGCTGTTCATATCTCATATTAAGCTATAACAAGAATACGCTTCCGAAGTTATGACAATACTCTTAAAGAAACACAGAGAACTAATAGAGAATGTCCAAAGGAGGGCAAACAGATGGCACTAGAATTAAGAAACCTGAATCACGTGTGCCAGGCAAGGCGTAGTTTCATGTACATTAACTTAACGCAAACGGAAACGTAACCAACATAAAATGCGATAATCTACATTAAAATAATACGCCGAGTGAGAAATATACAAATACCCAGAGAATATAAGAATGACTAAAAGAAGAAAGAAAGGAAAACGAGTGAATTCCCCAGCAACATCGACCCGCGTCCTCCAATTAAGCCAGACCCGGAAACTTACTGAAAACGGAAAAATCATACCCGTGTCCTCTCTCTCTCTCTCTCTCTTTCTCTCTCTCTCTCTCTCTCTCTCTCTCTCTCTCTCTCTCTCTCTCTCTTTCCACTGAGCTTTGTGACTCATACAAGCCAAGCCCTTCCTTCCCACACACCAGTCCTACCTCCGTCCTCTGGGAAGAGTTATGAGAGCGTAATTATCACCAACAATTCAACAGAAAGAGAGAGAGAGAGAGAGAGAGAGAGAGAGAGAGAGAGAGAGAGAGAGAGAGGGAGGGAGGGAGCCTCTACCGCCACTACTGGACCCAGGCAGACTACGATGGTCCAGGAGAAATATGGGAGGCAGCTTCCACGATAATTTCTCGATTTTTGTTTACCTCCTTGGCTCACTGCGACAGAAGTACATAAAGAACCACAGCCGAAGGTCATATCTAAGATGGAGGATACTATTCAGACGGCAGGGCAGTTATATGAATGCTATTAAGGAAGATCAAGTTCGCTTTAAGGGAGGTGAAACTATTAGGAGGTACAAAGTTGGTAGGAAGGAGCGGTGATAAAGTGCGCGAGTTGCTTATCTGTTTAGCAGATTCATTTGTTTAGATTAACATTTATAGAGAAAACATCCAACAACTTTATAGAAGAACTATAGCTTAGAGTAGGGGAGAAATATTATACTTCCGTATTCCCTGCGTGTCGTATAAGGAGACTAAAGGGGGCAGGGAGCGGGAACTAGACCCTTTCTCATCCTCTTTCCTGTGTTTCAATTTCTAAAAGACGGAACAGAAGGAACTAAAGAGGATGTGCTCATCCCCCTCGAAGGCTCAGGCTGGAGTGTCTAAATGTGTGTGGATGTCAACAAGATGAGAAGAGAGGAGAGATAACGTAGTATGTTTGAGGAAAGAAACCTGGGTATTCTACCTCAGACTGAAACAGAACTCAAGGGTAAAGGGGATGAATGGTTTGGAAGTGTCTTAGAAGTAGAGTCAAGGGTTGGTGAGAGGACAGGAGCTAAAGAAGGAGTACCATTACTCCTGAAGCAGGAGTTGTAAGAGTGTGTGACAGAGTGTAAGGAAGTAAAAATGAAAGTAGATGGCGAAAGATGAGTGATTATTAGTGCTTATGCACCTGACCATGAGATGAAAGAGCATGAGCGGCAAGGGTTTTGAGGATTCGCTGAGTGAGTGTGTCAGCAGTTTTGGTGCACGAGACCGGGTATTAGTGATGGGTGATTTGACTGTAAGAAGAGCAATGTGGCAGATGAGGGAATAATTATGATTGGTGCACATGGGGTATTCAGTGTTATGAATGGAAATGGTGAACAGCTTGTGGTGTTGTGTGTCGAAAAAGGACTGATTAGTGGGAACACCTGGTTCAAAAAAGCGACATTCACAAGTACACGTATGTCAGTGGGAAGATGGTCAGCGGGCATTATTCGATTACATATTAGGTGATGGGTGTGTAAAAGAGGGATTTTTGGACGTAATTGTACTGAGAGAGGCAGCTTATGGGATACCTGATCACTGTCTTGTGGGGGCGACGGCGAAGATTTATAGAGGTTTTCGATGAGAAGAGAGTGGTGAGAATAAAAGAGCTTGGAAAAGAGATTTGTGTTAAGTAATGCCAGGAGGGATTAATGTATCATTGCAAAACCTGAGAGTAAAGGAAGCAAGGGGAGTGGGTGAGGAATGGGAGGTATTCAGGGAAGCAGTGCTGACATGTGAAAAGTAGATGGGCAGATTAGAAAGGGAACTTAGTGGTAGATGAAGAAGCATAGTTGCTAGTGAAAGATAAAAGAGAGGCGTTTGGGCGGCACTTACAGGGAAGGAGTAAAAGATATTGGGAAATGTATAAGAGAAAGCGGTAGGAGGATAAGAGGAGGGTGCAAAGATTACAAAAGAGGACAAGTAAGTAAACTTCAGGAAAATTAAGATGTTTTGGAAATAGGCAAATAATATGCTAAAAACAAGAAGCCAATTAGGAACATCGGTTGAAGGAGTAAAAGGGAAATAGAGACAGGTAGTGATGAAATGAGGAGGAGATGTTGTGTGGATTTTGAAGGACTGTTGAATGTTTTTGATGATAAAGTGGCAGATGTAGGATGGTTGATTCTGGGTGGTATGCGAAGTGAGTGAGTCATTACTGTTTTAGTGAAGAGAGAAGAGGTGGTGAAAGCCTTGCGGAAGATGAACTGCGGCAAGGCGGCGGAATCGGATAGTATTGCAGTTGAATTCATTAAGAAAAGGGGTGACTGTGTTGTTGATTGGTTGGTAAAAATATTCATTTATTGTACGGATCATGGTAAAGTGCTTGAGGATTGAAGGAATGCATGTATAACTCCATTGTACAAAGGCAAAGGGGATAAAGGTGAGTGTTCAAACTAAAGAGGCATAAGTTTGCTGAGTATTCCTGGAAAACTGTTCGAGAGGGTATTGACTGAGAGGTGAAGGCATGTACAAAGCATGAGACTGGGGAGAAGCAGGTGGTTTTAGAGAAACAGAGGGATTTGTATGTGACAAATATGGATCTGGAGAAAGCATATGATAAATTGATCAAAGTGCCTTGTGGAAAATCTTAAGAATATACGATATTGGAGGAAACCAGGAAACCTGCTAACTGCAAAGGTGTAAAGCATGTGTACGAGTAGGAAGAGAGGTGAGTGAATCGCTCCAAATGAAGGTTGGTCTGCGGCAGGGGCATGTGATGTCACCATGGTTGTTCAGTACGTTAATGCATGGGGTGATGAGGGAAGTAAATGCGAGAGTCTTGGAGGGAGGGGCAAGCGTGCCCTTGGTGGAAGATAAGAGGGCCTGGGAAGTGAGTCACTTGTTGTTTGCCGATGATACAGCACTGATGTCAGAGTCGAATAAGAAACTTCAGAAATTGGTGACTTGGGTTGGAAGTGTGTAAAGGAGGATGTCGAGATTAAATATGAATAAAACAGAGATTACTAGGTTTAGCACACTGAGGGATAAGATAGTTGGGGAGTGAGTTTGAATGCAGAAAACTTGGAGAAAGTGAAGTGTTTTAGATTTCTGGAAGTGGACATGACAGGGAATGGATCCATGGAAGCAGAAGTGAGTCATAGGGTGGGGGAGGGGGCGAAGCTTCTGGGTTTTATGAAGAATGTGTGGAAAGAGAGAACATTATCTCGGATGGTAAAAATGGGTATGTTTTAAGGAATGGTAGTCCCAACAATATTATATGGATGAGTGACATGTGCTATAGTTATAGCTGTACAAAGAAGGATGGATGTACTGGAAATAAAATGTTTGAGGACTATGTGTGTTGTGAGGAGGTTTGATCGAGTAAGTAATGAAAAGGTAAGAGATGTGTGGTCCTAAGAAGAGCGTAGATGAGAGAGCAGAAGAGGATGTGTTGAAATGGATTGGACATATGAAGAAAATAAGTGAGGAAAGGTTGACAAAGAGGATATATGTGTATGAATTGGAGGGAACAAGAAGATGGTGGAGACCAAATTGGAAATGGAAGTATATGGAGTGAAAAAAGATATTAAGTGATTGGCACCTACAACGCAGGAGGGTGAAAAGTGTGCGCGAGAAAGAGAGTGAAATGGAAGGAAGTGGTATACTTGGGGTAACATGCTGTCAACGGACTGAACCAAGACATGTGAAGCGCCCAGGGTAAACGATGGAAAGGTATATGGGGTCTGGATGTGGATAGGGAGCTCTGGTTTCGGTACATTACACATAATAGGAATGAATGTAAGAGGATGCGGCCTTTGTTCGTCTGTTTCTATGGCTACCTTGCTAACACGGGATATTG
>JAYMFT010155330.1:0-12533 GCA_038088735.1 Panulirus argus
CTCTGAAGGTAGTTCTTCGGCGAGATTGTATTCCATTCCAAGCACTGACTATGATACAACCTGCTCTTTAATCGTGGTGTAATATATATATATATATATATATATATATATATATATATATTATCATGATTTATGAAAGGCTACTGATGACTTTTTGGCTAAAATAAAAGAAGATTTATGTGTCATTATTAATAATTTTGTCATGTCTTATTTACAGTCTTTTAAAAGCAAATACTTTATATTTCATTTCAGAGCTTGGCAAAAAATTTGACCTCTGGAATGGAAGTGGTGATGTGTATTTGTATGGACAGTTACAGTGCGGGAGGAGCGGAGTGCTGGCGGCGTAGGTTCCCATACACCACGGCGCGGCGCGGCGGGTCCCTGGGCGTATCTGATAATCAGCCCCCAACACAACCCGGACAGTTCGGTTGACGTCACAGGACAGACGTATTTCATTTGTCCAGCTCCGTTATCTGCCTCTAACCTCCCGACATGTTTTTCAAAGTGGTGGATGACGGACGGAGGGTCGCTGGCGGCCGCTGAGGTGCGGACGGAGAGTGGACCGGCGGCCCCAGCATGTCTGCCTGCCTGCCTGCTCTTTCCAGGACGATCGCAGTCGGCATTTAGCCGCTGGAACATTGACAGATGACAGACTTAACTAAGATACCCTAAAATCTGTTAACTTTTCTTCCTTTTTTTTTGTTTCAGAGTTTAACCCCGGAGAAGTCCACTGCAGTCCAGGTTGGTAAACTTTTTCCTTTCACGAATCCCTACAAAATTTCTACGTCAGTATACAGTTCTTACTTGTTAAACAGTGTACCTTCTCGGCATATTTCCCTACTGGCAGCTGAGCCAGAGGGAGTGGTGTGGGCGAGGAAGTGCCCTCTGCTCTCTTATTCTGTCTCTACAACACATTAGATTATAACCTCAAGTAACCTCGTCATGGAGCAACAGGTCTCTTTTTAACTGGTCTTCCCAGTGAACCCCACCAAGACACCAGTTTCAATATACCTCACCCAAGACACCTGCTCCAACATACCCCCTAGAGTGTCCTCCCATTTTACGACTAAGTCCGCCTCGGTTCAGTCTGGTTCAGCCAATAAAACTGTCCAGGTGTTGTTAGGAGCGGGGGAAGGGGCTACTTACTGTCACTCTACTTATTAATTACCAGACAGACCAAAGTTAACAAGTGGTCAACTTTATTGCTGACGATGATGGTAATAAGAATTATCCCGAGTTTATTTATCAGTCAACCTCGAGTACGACGGTAGGACCCCGTCTGTGCCCTGACCATGAGAGGTCAGGTCAAAGGCCAGGCATCATATGGAAGGGACGATTCTGGAATATATGCTGAGTAGATCGAGATTAAAAAAAGAAATGATAATAGGCGTTTGTTGTATTATGAGTTGGTGAGGGTTGAGGAACAGAGGCTGTAGGCCAGGGAACGGAGTCATGTGGGTGAGGAGGGCTGGTGAGGTGTGGTCCATCACCCGGAGTGAGCCAAGTGGCCAGTGAGGGGCACCAGGTTTGGGGGGCAGCGTGAGAAGTTATTGTACAATAGAACTTGACGGATGTATCTTATCGCCCTCGTGATTCATCAGAAGCAATACCGCCGCCCGCATCACATTGCCCACACGGTCCGGTGATTGTTTGATATTGTCCTCAAGACCCGGTTGTGTGGCGCTACCTCCACGTCCGGTCACGACACAGGGTATTGTGTCACCACACGAGGAAACACACCACCAGACACAGCCAGGTATTGCTGTCAACAATACATATACTTTATAGATACACGCACACGTATACACACTTATACTTGCATGTGCACATACATCCATAGATGCTCTTGAACACATACATGAATAAACACACATTCTGTGTAAAGACGTGGTACATCACACCCTCAAACTGATGTACCACACCCATCGAGCTGTTGTGCCACATCTCTTACGTTGGCGTACCTTATCATCAAGTTGATGTACCATACATCTCAAGCTGGTGTACCAGGTACCACGGTGGTGTACACCGCTCTGTGTTGATGAATGTTCCAGGAGTAACCAGACCTCGTTTCCAGGAAGGTGGGGTTCTGGCGGCGGCTGTTCTTATCAGCATTGCACTATGGTAAATGCCTCGTGCTATGAGCGATGAACAGATACCTAGAGAGACAAAATTCTTCACGGCCGACTGACTCCTCTATTGACGCTCAAGACGCTAGGAATTTGATTAAGTGCACCGAGGGTTCTGTCCGGGAACATTGTGTAAGCCACTCTTCCTCGCCTTAATAAAGACGGTCCCCTCACACACACACACACACACGATAATTTCCAACAATTCTTTATAATGGCTGTACTAATATATCCCCCCCCAGACCTTTTATTTCTAGGGAGCGCCCGGCTTAATTGCATTCCTGGAGTATTGATCGTACGGCAGGCCGCGCCGCCTACCAGATGCACGACGATGGCCCTGGGCGTGCGTACCCGCGTAGCCCAGCAGGAACAAAATCACTGGATCGTATAATATGTGTTGATTTGGTCTGGATTATGTATTCAGGAGGTTTTTTATCGAAAGCTGGGAATTTGGAATATGTAAAAACTGGGATGCCAGGAGCTCATTAGGATAAATTATTAACTCTGACAGAAAACAAGAACAGATGAGAACAATTATTTTTGGAGAATATCACGATTATTGTGGCCAGTTTGTTCTTGGTTCTCCGTTGACGCCTCCTCTGGGATCTTACCATTGTCGACCTGATGATACACTGGAGTGTGACACAAGGTGGACGGTACAGGCAGAGTGTGAGTTGTAGTGGGGTGCTGAGGTGGACAATTTCAGGCCATACTTGCGGTGTGTGTTCATAAACTCTGTTATGGTGACTCGTGTGTCTGTGTCTGCGTTTGTCTGTTGTTTATCCTCTTACGTGTCCGGATGTCTGTCTGTGTATTGTGCTATACGTCACCAGGTGTGCCACGACCCACACCGTCCCGCCGCGACAGTGTCACATCTGACGCACACACCACTCAGCCCCAACTGCTTCATACACCGCAAAGATCTTTCCACTCCAGACCCTGTCATCTTCTGTCGCGCTCTCGCCTGAAGGAGGATCTGGGATGCTCCTCATAATGAGAAATCATTGAAACAGATAGAGAGAAAAAAAATAAAAGGATGGTGATGATAAGATGATTCGTAAATTTTACAGTTTATCCCGAGTGTATTTCAAAGAATCCTAAAGAGCTGAGCAGGTGTTGGAGTGCCCAGAGGCACGCGAAGCAGTGCGCTTGTTCTGAATGTTCTATTTTGTGTTACTGTAATTTGATGCAGTTGCTTTAGACTAGGTGGAGGACCAGGCAAATGAGACGACTTAGTTTGGGAGAGAGCGGAAGAAATGTTCGTGGGGGACACTAAGGGGTCCTCTTTCTTGTCCAGAAGTGACGCCGAAAGCGTTCTAAGGACGTCCAGTTTGCTTACGGTCTCAAGTGTTGCTGCTGGTGGTGTGGGGAGCGAACACTGTGCGTCGTGCCTACGTCCTGTGGGGGGAAAGGTTGACCCTTCATGGCACTGGGGGTGCCAGGCTGGATTCATGTCCTCCAGGGACGAACTGGGTGACGGTGGATGCTTGTGGTGAGGCAGGTATTTTGTCTTGAGTGAGCCAGTGTTGGAAATGTGTCATGTTGTGATACGTGTTTTGTTAGCGCTTGAGTAGTGTCGAGGTGCTGTGAGGTGAATTGTGAGGTCTTCTGCAGATGAAAGGACATTCACACTGTGGTCTTCAGAAGGCGATGGTAGGTCATGAAGGAAGAGAGCGAAGGGGTTGAGAGGAAGAACTGATCCCTGGATGACTGCTGCTGCAGAGCTGGATGATGTTGAATGTAAAGCCTCAGCGAATGACTCTGGCTTGCCGGCCGCTCTGGTGGCCGTTAACATTTTTTGCATCATTTCTTGCGTCAGGAGTTGTTTGTATGATTATTGATCATGTTGTGATCCTTACTGATTTATCCCCTCATAATATGATCCTCAGTCATCTGCTCCCTCATAAGATGATACTCATCCATCCCCTTATACAATGATCCTCACTCATCCAACCCCTCATAAAATGCTTTTCCTGGGTAAGATCATTTGCTTTTTGTTGGGACGATTTACATATACCAGATCTAGAAACAATACAAGTTCTAGGCCATAAAACCTTTGCATAGATTTGCATAATCAAGTCCAAGTTAGTATAATAAGAGTCTTGGATATTCCCCGCCTCTTGCAGGGACAATAAAAGTGCTGGGAGTGGCTATTTGTACGTGAGAGACTGTGTGTAACGCAACAGCTATACACACGTCAGGGAATGCAGATAATGTAATGGATATACACATGTGAAGTTTCGTATATAAAGCAGTGACTGTATGTACAACGAAGTCCGTTTATAAGGTACTGGCTATTTGTAAGTGAAAGTTCATATTAGTGAAAAATAGGTTTACTTAATGAACAATAGGTTTACTTATAAGACAATGGCTATGGCTATGGTCTCGTCATTGTGTGTATAATGGAAAAGCAATATGTACGTGATGTAGCTGTAAACACGTGTGGGTCCGTAAGTGAGGTACTTACCATTCATCTGCGGGAGATTATGCGTAAGACACTGGCTATACGTACTGTACGTGAACGTCTGTATGTAAGCGCAGTGTTGATTGGTTGAGGCCTCATCTCTCCCGGTGACCTTTGCTCTGCCTGAAGTATAAACTCACCTGACCTAACCAGCATAGCCTAGGTGTGGGACGCTCGCTTAAATCGTGTACCTACATCTCGAGATCATGATGAGTGGTGTCAACAGACATAAAGTAATGACAGTAACGGCAGAAATATGTTCACAAATGACCCAGCGAAGCATCAGTGGACACCAAACGAAGCTGCATCGTCTTGCTATGATTCTTTCACTGACTTCACGAAGTTTAGTCTAGCCAGCCTCTCGGTGTCACTTTGATCCATGAGCAAAGCTGGAAGGAGCATGTCAATACCCTCATCAAATCCTCAGGCTATCGTCTCTACATTCTTCTCCTACTCAAGATCAGATTGGACTCCCTGCATCTGAACTCCAGCACATGTGAACAACCTTCATTCTTGTCTAACGCACTTACTCCCGTCCCCGTCTGGTCTTCGGATTCATCCACTACCCAACAGGGCTGTTAGAGACAGCACATGAGAGGTCATGCAAGGTCATCCTCGCCTCCTCTTACACCACTTATCAAGAGGCATTCACCGGATTGGTTCTCCGACTCTTTCCAGCCGTCACCTGCATCTCATCCAACATTCCGGGAAGAAGCTATTGCACCAACCTCACCATCGACACCTCCTGCCACCAGAGATCCCTCGTCCCCAGGGTTGAAGGCCAACACCACAACCATATCGAGCCCATCCTAGCTGGTACAGACCGCTACAAGAACAGCCCCATCCCAACCCATCCCAACCACTGTGAACACCATCAAATGATTAACATCTGGGTAAAGGCAGTTTGTTTGACACCTTCCTTATGGTCCCACCGTAAGTGTTGTGTGGGGCGTAAAGTTTCGGTCTTTGGTTAAAGTTCATTCAATAAACTGTTATCATTATTATCATTATTCTTACTAGTATTATCATCATCACCATTATTGTTATTATTATTATTATAATTATTATTACTAGAATCAATATAACTATTATTGTTGTTGTTGTTGTTGTTATTATCATTATCATTTTACTATGATCATTATCATTATTCCTGTCATTATAAACACCTGCGCCAGCTATATGTATTTATGTATTTGTACATTGATTCCTACTAGTGGGTTGACTAGTTCCTGTATACATATACTTACTAACATACGCTAATGCTGTAACACACACACACACACACACAGACGGATAACCTCTGACCTAGACATTTTAACGATCATCAGGTAAAACAAAGCCGCTGTTAAGCAGCCATTTTGTGGCGTTTATGGCCTGGCGGTCGGCTGATTATGTGAAGAACAGCAGGGTCAGTCCCTGGGCTCGGCCTGGCCTGTCAGGGCGCTCAGGGAACATTAGAGGTTTTGACAGTGTCTTAGAAGGCATTAGGACGCAGGGGCAGGACCAGGGTGCGGGCGGCCACCGCTAACACAGACTCGTTGCTATTCACACAAGGACTCGCGAGATATGCAAATCAGTGAATGATAGTGTAGAGGAACATCTCAGATCCGCACCTGACACTGTGGGTGACGGGTGACCTGCCTCACACGACCTCTCATGACCACGTCACACACACACCCACACACAAACCTCAGGGAGGACTCGAGCAGGGCAGTCAGACTTGCTCTCCAGTTAGTTACAAACTCTCGAGATGGAATGTCTTGGAAGGAACCGAACCCGTCTCTAGTTGTTGGGGTACAGCCTAACTTGTGGATACGTTGTAGAGGGAAGCGTCCAGGTGCAGCTGGTCTACCTGTGAAGTGTTGATGAATGTGGAGGGATGGCGGGGTTCAGGGGTCAGGGGTCACCAGAGACGACTGGGGTGTTCAGGAAGTAATGACCCTGTCGGACAACGTTGTGGACGTAACGTATGGCACCTGTTTGTTCTGTCATAAGTTTGTTTGTTTTTTAATGTTTATGTTCACTATGCTGTTGTTTGCACATATGTTCTTGTTCAGCATAAATGATCAAATCCCTCATCCCAACCCTCACTGGTCTGGCTGTTTATATTTCTTCCTAGCTGTGATGAGGTTATTTTAGGATTTGATACTTTGGACCGAGCTGCTTGACCGCCTCAACTGACTGTGGATTTGTTGCAGGAAAACACGCCACACAATTGATGTCCAGATAAGGAACACGAGTGGTGAGGCGGCGAACGCCCCGTGCTCACCACACCACAGCCGCAAACACCTGAAGATGCAGCGAAAGGTAACCGACGATGTGGTGTGGCCCCTCTCTAGCTGGGGGACGGTGTGACCCCTCTCTAGCTGGGGGACGGTGTGACCCCTCACTAGCTGGGGGATGACACTAAACCATATGTTACATAACTACGTAAACAAACCAGGAAAGTTTACTACACCAGGTAGCTGAATCAGGTAACTAGACCGTCTCTCAGGAACTCGAGTCAAGTGAGAAAGCTATTTAACAAAGCCACACGCTGGGGGGGGGGAGTCACTGTGGCAAACCTCTGGTCACTGGGGGGGTCCGGGGGAGGTCATGGTCTATGATGGGGGGGGGGAGAATTTCGGTCTGGGAGGGACGGGGTCCTTATCGGTGTGTGTGGATGGGGGGGGGGGGGGGCGACCCCAGGTTACGACAATGGCTACAAATACGTTTTGTCTCATAACTCGAGTTGCAGGAACCCTGACACGACTCACAGTGATACTTGACTCATATAACACGCACGTATCCTCAAGTCCCCCCTCCTCCCTTTCCTTCCTCTTACCCCCACACACCTGTCATGGGCGCTTGTCTTCCTACCATCTGCCCTCCCCGGGGAGCACAGGAGTGGTGGGATGGGACAGTAAACGTTGGGACAACATGTAACCGCAGGAAGTCATGGCTGCAGCAAGAGGCCAGAAGGGTAGGTATCTGTCATCATCATTACTACCATTATTATTATCATTATTTTCATTATCATTATGATCATTATCATCATCATCATTATCATATGTGAGACTGTTGTGTGGTCTGGGAGTTGAACTCGGGCCCGCAGGATTCAGAGAACTGTACGATTCCTTTTTCTGGGTTCCAGGGGAGTCCCAAACCCCTGAGCCAGTCCCCAGAGAGACCCAGCCCCCTAAGCCAGTTTCCTGGGGAGTCTTAGTCCCACCTCCCCCCCCCCCCTTCCCTGATCCAGTCCCCGGGGAGTCCCAGCCCTGAGGTGGTCAGGGGTCCCCGGTCGTGTTCAGGACCCATGGAATGTTTCTCCCTGTCTGGTCGAGTTGTGGTCGGGTCGTGTTATGGCTGGCTGTGTTGCCCCTTCCTCTGGGGCGTGTTCCCTCCGTCTCACAGACGCCATGAATGTGTTAATTAGACTTGCCTGGGTTTCGAACCCCTTTTTTCCAGCACCACCTGCCTCTTGAGGTGCTTCGCTATATACCCCCAGAAACCCAGATCTCTTTGGACTACCCGACTCGCCTTCCCTGAGTCATCTCTGCCTATCAGAACGTCCCCCTCTCTGAGTACCTACCGTCGATCCGTTCCTGAGTACCTTGTGTCTTTCTGAACGACCCCAGTCTCTTTCCTTGCTCTTTTTCTAGCCAAGGCTCTTCGCTAGATCTTGTATTTTTCATTTGTTTTTGATGAATTCCTTCCTCAGAAGAATCCTCGGTGTTTGCCAGTGCACTACTGAAGTGTAGGGCCAGCATGTGGGTCATGTAATTGGTCTTTCACGTCCTTGTTGTGAAATGTTGACAACAGTTCAGTATCCAAGGTCTGCGGGAGGGTGCCAGCAACACCACCACCAGCCTGGCCAACATGTGAGGCCGGGGTCATGAGGACTGCCAACACCAGCCTGGTCTGTGATGGCACCACTGCGGCCCCGGGCCATTGCCGTGCTATGCTCCACAATAATGTAGAGACAGGAGTTTTTGACGTTTTTTTATTGGTTGTCTTTTTCAGCGTGAGTGAGAGACTAAGGAGGATACATGAGGGTCTGGCTCGGTCTTGTCCAGAAGCTGTGTCTTCATATGTATCACTCATATGTAGCGTTACAGCCTTTCACATACTACAGTGATATGTATCATTATTATGTATGATTATACTTTGTGAGAGTACTGGAATGTGTATTAATATGAAACACTATGCACTGCTACATAGTATACTGATATGTATCTTTATGTATGAGTACAGCGTGGCGTTCCACCCACTTGTGTATCAGGTACACATGTCTCTGAACACTTGTGTGGCAATCAGGTAATTTCCTCTCTTGCGTGGAGCTTCTAGTGGCAGATGTAGTGCTATACAGTGCTGTACCAGATGTTGTGGTGCTTTACCAGGTGCTGTGGTGCTGTAGTAGAGAGCTACGCAGACAGAGCATCATACCAGAATCTAGAGCCATTTCAGGACTGCGCCACGCAATGTGGATTATACTCATCACGAAATGTTTTTTCACTATAGGGATACAATGACCATTAATAATGGAATGATGGGAGACACGTTATATAAACGCGTACAGGTCTTGCCCACCACTCTCCCTCCCTCTCTCCCGCCACCACTCGCCTCACGACTCCATTAACAACACACGGCCTGAAATTCCGCCACGTATGACGGAGGCAAATTATGTACCGAAAACTCTTTACTGTTGACCCAGGAACACTGCCCACCCATTACTGGTTATGTGAGGCTTGTTTATGTGCCCAAATCAATCAGTTTACTTAATGTTCGAAAAAATATGTATATAATAAAGACTTAGAATCAGTGATGTGAACCAGTACAGAAATTTTGTGATGGACCGTGAGAGAGGCTTGTGATAAGGCAGCTCCCAAATGATTTAAAGCCATAATTATAAACATTCCGGTCACATATCCTTAAGTTCCATTTTAACAAACTCTTCAGCCAACACGAGAACATATTATTACTTTCAAAACTTGTGAGGAGTGAGGGGTACAGGATGAGGGAGACCTCCAACTCGATCACGTCTAAATTGTAAAAGTTTTGGTCAAGTATGTGAGCGGAGGAGACCGGCAGTGTATAGTGTGGTCACTGACACACCCGCTGGGAGAGGACCTCCTTCGAACGTGTGTCGCGACTCACAGATTTCTGAGCCACAGTCAGTAGATCTTTATCAACAAGATGTAGTTTGGAGACTCACGTGTCTGGAAAAGGTGTATCATGTTATAGATAACAGGGAGGGACCCACGTAGTCGACCTTCGTGTCCTGGACTCTGCTTCCAGTAGGCTGGGCGCGAGGCTGGGTCGTCCAGGACTAAGCTGTATAAGGAACCACGTCTCTCTGGCGACACTGTACAGTAATCATGGGATTCTAAAGAGTGATTTTGAGCCAATGAACAGTGCTTTAAGCCTCTTTACAGAGATTCTACGATCCTACACAGTACTTCTGAGCCCATACACGATGACCCATACAGTGATTCCCAGTCTGAATTCAGTGATTCTGAGCTTCTCTACGTAAGCTTTGATGCCAGGGATAAGCCGAGAGTCCCGGCCCTGAGAACCACCTGGTCACGGCCGGTACGACCCGGGCGCACTGCTGCCCTCCCCCAGTGGGGTGAGGCTGGCAGCCTTTCTTCCTCCCCCTGGCTGGAGGGTCCCCAGCACCACCACTCCTGGTTGACGCCCCCCCCCCGCCCCCACCTCCTCGACCAGTTTGTGTTGCCTTATCAAACAACCTCATGGCGCTTGTACGAATGTGACGTCACGTTCAGGTTTATGTGGAGTGGTCACTTTTATTGTTGAAGCTGAGAGAGAGAGAGAGAGAGAGAGAGAGAGATGTGTCTGCAGTGTGAGGACCATGGCTGAGATATGTCTCCTATTCCTGTGCTCATTATGCTGTGGTCAGTGTCGCCAGTACCAACTAATTACCTCTACGATCAGCATAGCCAATCCCGACTCATTACCCTACCTGATCGCCAAACTCATGTAAACGACAGCCGGGTTGTTTACAAGCATAATGTGATTTACTCTACGAACAGCGTTCTCGTGCGTATTGAGTCCTCTCATTAACCGGTTGGAATCCCATCGAACAACTCATTAAACTCACCAGCCGCGCCATGGCCCTCACCTCACGGTCCAATTGGAAGCCTTCTTTGAAATTGCTCGATTTCGCGACTCTTAAAAGCTGGCCAAATCCTCATGGAAAGGGAATGAAATATCCAAACATCTGTTGACGATCTTCACGAAACGATTTAAGGATTGAAAGAGAAATCCCGGACTGCCTTCGTCCCTAACACTTTGTTGACTTTGGTTCTCACGGGGAAGAGAGCCTCACGCCTGGCCGTCCGTGGCCAAGATTTTAGGTTAGCGTTATTTCAACGGCAGAGATGATGACCGTTTGGCAAACGGTTGGTACATTGGCAACTTCAACAGTGGACGTATCAGTTATATTACCTGTTGATGTATTATTTCAACGGTGGATGTATTATTTGTCTATACAGTTATAAGACGAATCTCATCAGTGTGTACGATATGATCACATTATCATCAAGGGCCCACGGCGCCTGTGACTGCAACACAAGTGTCGAGGATGAGGACTGTCTTTCAAGGAAGGAACTTCAGCAAAGCATGAGCTGCGGCCGATACGGTTTCATTATCTTCATGCTCCAGGTTCCAGCATCGTGTAAATTTGTTGGAAATGTCCTTCATTCTTATCCAGACCCTGGAACTCGTGGGTAGAATGAGGACTCATGCCAGTGACAGTCTTCTTTGCACGTGAGATGATCATTCCAAAACTTTCCCCGAGATCTTCTACTCAAATCACGTCGTCTCGGTTTTGAGCTTTAACCTTAAATTCAACCCGACTGTTCTCGTCCGCACATTCCATCCAGGTTTTCTTCATGCTCGAATTACCGCATCTCACGAGTGATGGTACGATGCCGCGCGCCCCAGAGTGTGCAGCACAGCGAGAGTACGTGGGCTCGAACCCCGATTCTTTGTGGCTGCTTTATTATTAGACCTGCAGCTCTCTCTCTCTCTCTCTCTCTCTCTCTCTCTCTTTCAGCACAAAGCGTGGGATGACCACGAGCCATAATGGTTCATAACCCGGACGACACAGGCAGTACCCAGGTCGGCCTAATGTTTACAAACACACACACACTCCCTATGTGTGTGTGTGTGTGTGTTGGTGGGAGTAAAGTATGAAGAGCCCTGTAGAGTAATAATTTTACCAGTGGGGTTAGAAGAATTCTGGGTGGGTCATTTCACTTCTCAACCACGGTAACAGCGGAAGATAAAGCAGGAAATTTGAAAAGTAAAAGTAATAAAAAGATCTCAGGGCTCTCCCCGAGTTGCTTCTGATTTTATACTGTATACTTTCTCGTAGGTTGCTCTCTGGTAATGAAAAGCTCTGCCGCAAGGCTTCTGTTTTAGTTGTTTTTATTAGTTTTTCGACTTAACTCTCGCTGTCCCTTTCTATCACGCAGTTCCTCATTCACTCTTTTTTTTCTTTTTTAAGGATGTCTCCCTTCCCCAGCGTGGGATTCATTTACACCTTTCTATCACGCAGTTCTTCATTCCCTTTTTTATTTATTATTATTATTATGATTATGATTATCTTTTTTTTTTTTAAGAGCCGTCTCCCTTCCCCAGTGTGGGATTCGGTTACACCTCTAGTTGTACCTGCCTGGTCAGTTATCTTCTTGGTTTGGTTTCTCTGAACCAAGCATGTGTTCTTCCCCCTCTCCCATTGTTCATTATCATCATCTTCGTCAATAAAATCCATTAGTCCTAGATTTGTGATTTTTGACCATATGTCTTCCGCTATGAGCTTTATTTTTTATTTTTTTTTTTTATGTTGAAGGCTCCAGTCTTGGACAAAAGTCCACATCAAGGCCGGGCCCTAATGGAAATATAGAGAGAGTTGAGAAATTGGGAAAAACAGACAGGGA
>JAYMFT010155341.1:0-12533 GCA_038088735.1 Panulirus argus
AAAAAAAAATATATATATATATATATATATATATATATATATATATATATATATATATATATATATATATATAATTCTGAAGACTTGTGAACGATTGCTGATGAAAATGGGTGACGGCCACGGTCACGTTCGCCTCGTGTTCAAATCTGCAGAGATCGGCAATGGAGAAACTCTGACCACAGGAACGTGGAATACATGAAAGATGAACAATAAAGAAAACGTTTATAATCATAATTCTTTATATATATATATATGTGTGTGTGTGTGTGTGTGTGTGTGTGTGTATTATAATGAGCTATTGAGGAGCTGCACCCATCCCCAACACACACATACCCTTTTAGCACTGGGGCACAGCCATGTTAAAGATACATCGCTACTTTCTACCTTCTCCTTGATTCCCCCTTACCAACCAGACCCCCCGCCGCCCACCCTCACCTAACGGAACCTTCTACAAGCTGTAGGAAGCGTATCTCCCTCCGCCTTCTGCTTCAACAGAATGAAGTTCTTTAGAGACGAAGTAGAATTTCCGGCCGCCAGAATAGATGGAGATTTTGCTTATTGGATATCATTATAGTAAGAAAAATATTTCATACCTTTTATAACATTAATTTTATTACTTTTCTGTATTTTTATTTTAAATCGTATTATCATATAATGATATTGATAAGTGATTTATAAGGAATGGGATCTTTTTTAAACTGTGACAATTGTTCCATATCCCTAAAGCCCAAACAACCAACCAGTCTGTTTAACAATGTCACTATGAATCGGCGTTGTATATGATGCGATACAAACTTAAGGTACGAATGGTGGGACGCTTAATCTGGCCCTTGAGATTAAACACCAATCATACCCTCCAGTCGTCTCGTCGAACCTCAGGGGGTCATAATTTCGAGTTCAAGGGCAAATTTGCATTGCTTACATAGTCAAGGATCTGTGTCACTCACAACGGGCCAATAGAACATGACTGTACTCATGTTACTCACGAGTCTGTTCACTGTGTGAATAATGTTTATTACATAACAGAAGTGTGACGTCACCATTAAAGAGGGGCATGATCACTGCTCTCTCTCTCCCCCTCCCTCTCTCCGTTCCAGGTAATGACCTGTTCGTCATAACATGCCATCATCTTTTTTTTTTTATTACTCCTTCTGGCCCCACGAGTATACGTATCTCCCACCGGACCTCCAGACCCACGCTGTGCCTCCCGGCTTGTTTTCGCCAGCGTCCTGGTTCTTTTTACCGCCACCAGAGGGCAGTACACTGGCTCGCTATTGGGGGTCGTACATTTACGAGCCACTAGGGGATAGAACGTTCGCTATTGGGGAGATGATGGGAGGAGGCCGCACGCTTGCTACCACGAGGATCGTACACTGGCTACCGGGGGAAGTCCTACAGAAGGGGGGGGGGGTCATCCCCTCGCTACTGGGGGTAGTACATCCGCTACCGGGGGGTCGTTCACCCGCTACCGGGGGGTTAGGGAGAGGGGGAGGGTCGCAAACCCGCTACCGGGTATGTGTGAAGTTCGACTGTGTGTGTTTATGTTTAGCTGTCTATCATCACAACTCCCCTACTAGAACAGGAGTTGCTTCATCACCTACACTAGCATCTTCCCTAACAATAGATGTTTCTCTTAAATCATCACTGCCACCAACACCAATAAGGCAAAACGACAACATCAGCACACCAACTCCACCAGCAACAGCATCTCCAACAACGACAACAACATTACCACTACCAACATCATCATCATCATCATCACCAACAACAACATCACCACCACCACTACCACCACCAAGACCATCATCATCAACAACACCATCACCACCACCAACAACAACACCATCACCACCAACAACAACATCATCACCAACACAACACAGAGACTGAGAAATACGTTTACTAGGTCAGTGGGCTACGTGACCTCCCGCCTGGCTGGCTGCCAAGGGCTTGCTGGCCTCGTCCCGCCAAGGGCAGTGGGCAGCAGAATGGGGCAGTGGGCAGCAGTGTGAGGCAGTGGGCAGCAGAGATTGGCAGTGGGCAGCAGAGTGAGGCAGTAAGGAGCAGAGTGGGGCAGTAGGCAGCAGAGTGGGGCAGAAGTGGTTGCACAGGAGGGACAGTAATGCTGACAAGACATGCAGTGATAGTGGGACATAGTACCGTAATCCGGTATGAGCAGAAATACAGAGGCATCATCCCTACAAATCTCCATAGCATCTATGAAGGGTATGGCAGCGGTAGTTAGGTTTTCACACGGCGGAAAAATTGTTTTAATGGGTGCCATAGAGGCTAAACACAGGATGTGGTTGTAAGTTTAATGGACTAAAGTTGGATGGCGAGATTGCGTGGGGTGGGTAGGTATGTCGTGTGCTTGGTTTCTCTCACTCGCAGGAGGGAAAAGAGTTAAAAGTATCTCAGTAGAATCTACGTTGTAGAGGGACTTTAATATAAGTAGTCTTTAATAGAACATATCCAGCAGAGTAGTCATATGAAAGCAAGAGAGACTGACAGTTAGAGACAGGTAGGTGTTACCCGGAGCTACCATCCAGTGTGTTCGCTGAAAGACGAAGAACCATAACTTAAAAAGAAGTTAAAAACTTGTCGGTAACAAGGTAGCACCGACGGTAGGTCAGCTCCTGGAACCGACAGCAAGTTATGAGGTTTAGTACCTTCGTGGAACTTAAATCACATGTGTACCCAAGGGTTTAAACGCTTCACAAAGAATAAACCGTTACACAGAGTGAAGATAACAGTGTACTCAAACCCCCAAAGGGAAGCTAATGTAAAATATTATTTTTTTATACGTCACCTTTTTGAGATTCTCGGTTGTGGTCTATTCTGACGGGAAAATCAGTCATATCGCAGAATAACGTGTGAGCATTAATGTTTAATGAAGCTGGTTGTGAGGTCTGAGAATTGGGATATCCAGAGTATGTGTACTGGTTTGGACTGGGGTTACGAGGAGGGGAATTGTGAATGTGAGAATAATGAAAGCGAAGCGTCCATTTATAATGAATAAAACTAAAATTTTGCAGACCTCTGACCTTCGTTGTCATCAAACAATACAGGTAAAGGACATTAGTATTGATGTAAAGTGTCTTTATCGACAGAAAAGGAAACAATCTTTACACTGAGGATTCTTCAACAGAAAATGTAAACAATCATGGCGGACCGTATCCCGCGCCAGGTCCCGCACGGTGGGGCTCGGGTGGCGAGCCGTTAGCTGTCCTTGGCCATGGCCGCGATGAATGGGGGTCAGCGGGGCGACGGCAGTGACGCTGGTTAGCCTCCGCCTCTGTCTGTCTCTTACCTTGACCTTGCATGACCATCGCCGCTCATGAATGAAAGCTTTGAATCGCTCGGCGGAGTGAGTGTCGATGGGAAATTGTTAGAAGTGAGATGTTTGAGTTATGTTATATCCGTCTTACCTCAAGAATAGTGATGATAATTGTGGTGCGTGCCATGGCGTGGGTCAGAGGCTTTCCTTGTCTTGGCGAAGAGTTGGTTAACGGCGGAGGTAGAGGGAGGTGGCGTCGTCCTGACTGACGTGGGAACCATATTATCTCATCAGGAAGAACAGGCGTTATTTCGTGTCTCGCAGGACGCGTGTTGTTATTGCAGTTTCATTGTTATTTGTAAGGCTGACTGTTGTTCATGACAGTGCTGTTGGTGTTACCACTGCAGCATGGGATCTATTCATCAAGAACACATACAAGAAAGAGGCGCCTCCATTTTGGTGATGTTGGCCAATTATATCACAGTTGTCGCCATTGACCATGCGTGCTGTTTCCCACTTCTCTTGTCATATAAATTTAGTTATTTTCTTCGTCTCTGAAGCCACACGATGGCTGTTAGTGAGGAGCAAAGCATGTTTAGCTGCCTCAGGCCACACAAGACTAATTACGAAAAATTGGGACTATTTCCTCAATTCTATATCGTTCTTATTTGCAACATATTTTCTCCTGTATAAATAAATCTTGTTTCTCACTTACTTTGTTCTCATTTGAATATTTCTTTGCAGTGAATACTTGTGTATCTGCAAATTGTAATTGGATTTATTTTTCTTTATTGACCAGATAGTGAGAACAAATTTCTCTATACATAATGTGTGTGTTGATATAGGTGCACATTAGTTAGCAAAGGTTAGTGTTGAATGTTGTGGCGTGTCAACAGGATTCGCTCCTGCATATAAAACGGCAGTGCGTGCTTGGCACGAAGGACTTCCACTGTCATGAGTTCGTAGGCCAACATTTATAAGAAAAAATCTTGGAACCAGACTTCTATAAACACGAAATAAAACTCCATATGTTTATGTAGATAACGAGTAATAGCATAAAAGATTATCCATGAACTGATCCCTTATAACACCATTTAACAATCAGAAATTATAACTATTTTCTCTTTTTTCACAGGTTAGTGGTTCTGCACCTTGGATTTGGTGGTGACGTGAGGTATGGTGAATGTACAGGTGCTGCTGGTGAGTGAAATAAGCCTCTTAACACACTCGTTTCTCGATTTAATTACTATATTAACGAAGAGAGAGATGTGGTCTTGGTGGTTCTGCCATCTATCTCCCTGTGTGTAGAGGGGAAGTTGTCCGGGGTGACGCTTTGCCTTACTTTGGCTCTGGGAACGGAGCGCCCTCCTCCTCCCCTCCCCCTCGCCGAACTCCAGTGGCCTGTGACCCCCTCCCTCGCCCTCTCCCACCTTCCTGTCTAGGGCTGCCAGGTCACGTACGTTGCCCAAGTGACATATCTGTGTAGGCCATACCAAGTGTTGTGAGGATTATAATATACGAGTGCCTTATATTGCAAGGCTCCATGGCAATACTTGGGTATGTTTGGAGGAGCGTTTGGGCGGTATGTGACACAGTGGTGCGTGTCTTAAACAATGCCGGAAACCCCATGACATTACCTGAGTGTGTCAGAAACAGTATGAACCATATAACAGTAGCGCGCGTGTTATAAACCGCTGGAAGCCCGTGTCGTCTTACGTGGGAGGATATATTGAGGTGACTTTATGACAGACTAATGTTTGAGAACAACAATTTGGCACGTATGACAAAACTGGCATGATAGAAACAATATTGGGTCAGAAAATTACAGGGAACCTCATGACACCTGCACGTGTCATACTGCCACACCTGCACGTGTCATGCTACCAGATTTCATGATAATCCTCCACGCTTGAGAAAGTGCTGTAAGGTGTCACTTATACGTGTCAGAAGCAGCGGTTAGTGACACGTGTCAAGGTGTCAAGGAGGTGGAAATGCTTATTGTACGAAGTGTGACTTGTCATGGTTTATGTTGCTGCGGTAGCCTGCAGGTCTTTGCCCTAACGGAGAAGGAGACCAAGACAAACATCTGGTGCCTGGCTGAAATGTGCGCGAACTGCAAAAACACTGTTACTTTGAGAGGACTTAGGACTCGAATAAGATGTGTCTTATACTGATTACTTAGCCTGAGTAGAAGCTTCGGAACGTGCTCACTGATGAAGGATTTGCCGTAATTATGTTTGATGTAGGACCAGTGAGAACTCAGATTAAAACAGACTTGCTGTTGCTAAAAGTAGGTATTCCTCTGGGAAGTGTGTGGTGAAGGAGTGGGTGAAGACAGAGCGGAGGAGAAGCATACTAGGCCACGTTAGGTCACCAACTGACCCCCTGACCTCTGATGATCCTCCCATCGTCGCTCTGCTGGATCTTAAAAGAAAAATAGTATGGAGATCTCTAGTGATTACGAGTAAGGGAGAGGAATTCTGGGAGACTATTGTATCTGCTCGTGTATGGGTCGGGGGGAGTTGTAGGTGTGTTCAAATTAGAGGGAGTAGGTGGGAGGAGATGAGGAGGAGACAAGTGGCTACTTAACTGCCATTAGCAAGCCAGTAATTGCAACAGGAAAAGAAAATATAACGATGTTGTCAAGCGATGAGTGTGTCAGGGAAGCGCCATATCGTGGTATTAAGGTCAGAAGTTGGTGCCGTTTGGCTATTCTGAAGATATGTTCTCCTCATTGCCTATGACCGTACCACTGTGAACCTTGCTTCCATGACCTCTGCTTCCGTACCACCCAACAACCATACCTTCCCCCCCCCCCCTTGCTTCCCATATTACCTAATTACCATACCTCGACTCCTCTCCTATACCATGTAACTACCATGTCCCCCATATTCCATACACCCGTATAAACATCAAAAGCTTCCTTCCATATAACCTACTCCGTGCCCCAAAGCACTGTGCACCAGGCGAGGAAATAGAAGGGTCGGAAGATCTCAGAGCCATTCAATAAATTGACGGTGGTCGGCCGTCCGCTGGGTGGGTGGGTGGCGCCTCTAGCGGCAGGTCACGGGAACACAGAAACGTCCTTGAGTTGCCACGTATTACTTCTCGATATCGCAACTTACCTCTCTTTATCACTATTTACTCTTGCGATACAGACAGAATATGTCTTAGTTTATAAACTATTGCAGATGATGAAAAATGATATTGTGTTAGTACCGAATGGAGTAAACATAGATTAGTAAATGTTCTTTCCTTTTTTTTTTTACAATAAACAAGCAAAAAATTGTTTCCGGGGGAGGGTCATGGCAGCTGCCGCGCTACAGTTTACCGGGCGTGTAGGGGCCACCAGGCCAGAGATTCCCTGCGCTGCCCTGCCCTGCCCTCCTCCAGCATTCCCCTCCCTCTTGCCCTTGTATGGGTGCTAGACTATCCTACTCTTGCCTTAACTTCGTCACTTGCCCTAACCTATCAATCTGCTCGTGCCCTGTCACACTATCCATCTTTGTACACCATCCCTATTCCATCATCCACTGTTTTCATAACCAATATCTACTCAAACTCTTTAATCTGCATATTCATCTACTCTAAACCATCATCACCTGCCTTACTCATCAGAATCATCACCACCCGCGCCCCTGTTCCACCCACCCTAGCCAGTTTCACCGCCTTTCCACTTACCTTTAACTCATAAGCGTTCCATCTTGTCCGATACGTCGACTCGTGCTGATCTTGCATGACATTATCTCTCCCAAGACGGAAACTCGTGTTAACAATTGGCACGACCTCAGGAGCTGAACTTGGAAATTTGATAGTGATCATCCTTACCTCAAAATTAGACTCACTTAGATGAAAGAAATACAAAAATATTAGGGATCATACAGCTAACAAAAACTTGATTGAATTCAACTGAGCAAAGTTTAACCAATCACTTACATTATCAGTAATCACTTCCATGATATATGTATAAAAAAATTCATAATATAGTTGTATTCCTTTGAGTGAATAAGGCTGTGTGAAACTGTACATCAGTAATGCATTATGTATGTATAATTAGGCAAAACTTTTTAGATTGATCAATAAGACCTAGATAACGTCACATCAACAGGAGCTCCTTCCTTATATGAGTCCTCCCTGTAGACCGCAACACAGAAAACGGTACCTTAAAGAATTATTGGGTCACCTTCATGTATGTGTAAAACTTATAAGAAAAGTCTTACCACTTGCTTTGCTCACTCTATTCAGTTATTGAGAGTAAGGATGAATAAAGTGACCAGGGAGGCCGGTGGAGAGGAGGAAAGAGAGGCAGTAGCAACAGACCAGACGGCACCACTTCAGCGGTCGTCCCGCGCGGTTCTGTCGGTTGGTCTCGATGGTTTAGTTGAAACTTTTCCGTTACTTTTTTACCCCGGCGAGGTTAGTTGTCTCGCATTCTCTTGCGGTGTGCCGCTGGAACAGCTGCTGGACCGCTGGGGCAGCTGGTGTTGGACATAATCAAACTTGTTGTAATAATTATACACACATGATTATATTAGTAATAACAATGATGATAGTAAACAAGTATATTGATACTAATAATGTTATCATTATCATTATTATTGTTACTAATATTATTATTGTTATTATCATTATCATTGTCATATTATTATTATCATTATTATTATTATTATTATTATTATTATTATTCATGATGAGGTTTCTCAGTGCTTTATGTCTTTTGTACTTATGTATGCATATATCACGTTGGTACAAAGGCATGCTCAGAGCTAATCCAACTCTAATAATAATCTGTGTGTCAGAAGGGGAAATGAAAGGATACAATAAAAGAAGCTTTGGGGTATCGGGTTCTGAACATTCCCAAAACTGTATCAAATTCCCCAAGTTAGAGCAGAGAGAGATGGTTCTCGTTACTTTAATGGTGTCGGAATGCCCTTCAAGCCGATTTTTATCGAGGATGGAGTCTTCTCTTGGCCCAGAGAGTGAGCTAGTTCGATGGCTATCCTGGAACGGTGGCCAGAGAGGCAAAGTACCATTGGAACACGTGTGGTCTCTTAGTCTAGAAGGTCAACTCGTCCGTTGCCTGTCCTTGATGACGGCTAGATTCGCCTGGCGTCCATCTGGCACGGGACTTGGTCATACTGGCTGTCCGTGGACGACGGCATTCGTCCCCCGACGCAGCGCACGTCATGGCTCCGGCGCACACCGACCACAGCGACCACAACCAGCGAGCATTAGAGTGGAGTCATTTCCCCAGAGTGGAGCAGTTGGCCAGCGGACTCCATCGACCTCCCCCGTATACAGGTCTAGCGGACCGAAGCCACCAATGCCTCCAGGGCTCAGGGCCGTGGGTGCGTCTCCTACATCCTCAGGACCTCGACTACACTCTCATGACCTCTACTACGCTATTAGGCTACTCCCATAACTTCTACTATGTCCTCAGGACCTCTATCTACTACACTCTCAGGACGTCTACTACACCCTCATAACCTCTACTACACCCTCATAACCTCTACTACACCCTCATAACCTCTACTACACCCTCATGACCTCTACTACTTCAAGACCTGCATGCTGGGTAAGTCAGCAGTTTCTGTCCATGATAAGACACACGGAATGAACAGACACCAGACCCACATAGAATGGACGCTCATGGCGTGGACACGCATATGCAAAATCTGGACACTCAAGGCGGATATAGGTACATGCTGGACATACAGAGTGGACACATTGTTGACACGGGTACAGGCTGGACATCCGAAGTGGACACGCAGTTACAGATCCCGTGGCGTCAGCTGGCAAGGAGTGAGGATGCCTCCCCCCGCTCGCATAACTGCAACAGAGAATAACAGTAAAACCAAACCTGCTTACAAAACTAAAGAACTGAATCACGACCTTTTTTTCCGCTTACACATTTACACTAATATCTTTTACACACACTTAGAACAGCTTTGTTTATTTCATCAGCTTCGTAATGCAGAAGAAAGAGGCTACCGTCACGAAATTAAGAATTCTTCGGAATGAGAAGTCTTTTTTGAGACGGAATTCACCTACTTGGGTGCTTCGTTTTGTATGAGACAAGAAGTAGGTGGCATTATTGAAACGACGCTGTTCGCATTAGTCGTTACCGGAACGACAGCACGCCTCTGTCATAGCCCCAGTAAGATGCACTGCTTGGGTCACGCGCTGGTAAAAATGTTCCTCAGTTTCACTGCAGAGGTCACCCCGATACGGTGATTTTGAGATGTTCATGTCTCTTGCATCTTTGAGATTATGGCCCTCAGTAATGAGGGGTTACTTGTATTTCGAGATAGTGTCACATGTGTTACAGAAATATCTTAAAAGATTTCAAGATCGGTGATGCGTCTGTGGTTGACACGTCTGCTGGGATTGAGGTTTTAATACCACACACCAGAATGCATCGGCCACCTTTTTTCCCCCCTTTTGTTTTTCTTTCCCCCATCGTCTGGGTTGTGTGGGTCTGTACCCAGGAGAACCGTCTGCATGACCTGGTATTGCCAGCGTCCGCAGGTCACCACAGGTATCAGGTATCGATCACGTTGCCACAAGTAGCTTTCTCCACAGACACACACACACACACACTTTGGTGATCTCCCTCACGTACAGTGAGTTGGTAGGATTTGATCACACCAGCAATTTTGGTGCTACGCTCATTCACGCGTTCGGGAAAGGGATTCAGAGAACCTAGAAATCATTTATGTGTATTTACGGTTTTCCTGAGGAGTGGAGGTACGTAGAGAAGAGCTTTTAAAAAGAGGGAGAACTTTGGTCATTATATCGTCATCCTCCCATAATGTCTTGTGGGATGTCTCGCCAGGAACCAGAATCTGTTGCCTTCTTTTGCCAATACTGCAACCATGGATTCAGTTCACGAACATACTGTCTTAATATCTTATCTATTTGTCTGTTTTTTTATCTATCTGTGTCTATATCTGTCTTTCTCCCTGTCTACATATCTCTCTGTCTATCTGTCTGCCTGTCTGTGAGCGTCCCCGTTTTGCTTTCTCCACAGTTCTTGCGGTGGTGTTGCGTGTCTGGTAGTGCTGGTTACACTCACCAGATGTCCTCCCCAGCGATCAACCTCCGTCTGCTTGTTCGTCCATAAACCGTTCTTTGTACTACATAAAATAATTTTGTTTTTGGGGAAAGCAGTCTTTATTTCATCATATGTATTTTCTTTTTATATACATATTCATCATTTCCCGCGTTAGCTAGGTAGCCTCAGGAACAGATGAATGAGTCTTAGATGGAAAATCCTCACTGGGCCCCCTTCTCTGATCCTTCTTTTGGAAAAGTAAAACAGGAGGGGAGGATTTCCAGCCCCCCTGCTCCCACCCCTCCTAGTCGCCTTCTACGACACGCAGGGAATACGTGGGAAATATTCTTTCTCCCCTATCCAATTGGGTCCTGATAGGTTAACTGTAACAGGGCATTAACATAGCTGTAATAGGGTCTTTACATATTACTAGCATTGGACACGAACGTCATTGTAATAGGGTCTTAACGTAGTACAACCAGGGTGGAGAAATTGGACAGGAATCAATCATAATTGGGCACGGCAGAGTTCAGGAATAGGTTGAATTGCCATGAGCGTCTTAATTGACAAAGGGCAGGAGTTGAGATTGAGCGGTTTATTGGCCGCCGGAGGATTGAGCGGTTTCGTCTTTCTGTTTGCAGTTAGCGGGGAATTGTTTTCCGTTCACAGTTTTACCCGCAATTTCGATCACACTAGCAACCGAGATCTGGCGAAGCAGCGGGTTGAAGAAGTCGAACTTCTCTGTACGTGTGTTTGTGCAGCTGTCTGCCAGACAAGCAAAAAGTTCTGGTGATGATATTCCAAGGGGATTTATTTAAATAGGGGTTTGTTAATTTTTAGGAGCGTGTAGAACTGAAGGGTTCGTTAGAAGAGTTCTTATAGCTGAAGGGTTCATTTAGGGAGTTCGTAGACCTGGAGGGTTCGGATGGGGAGTGTGTAGCTTCAAGGGGTTCGATTAAGAAGTTCGTAAATCTGAAGGGTTCATTTGTGGCATTTTTTTTTCCCAAAGAACACGGATCCCAGTGAGCAATACTTTAGTTATCTTTTAGCCCGTTAAGGTGTGAGAGCCTTGTAACCACTGTGGTCCAACCGACCGATAAGGAAAGTATTCCGTTCTAACCATTTCCTTCGTTTGGAAGGTCCCATCATACATGACCTTGGCTGATAAGGTATCGTTCCTGTTGGTGACCCCTTCGTGTGGTGAGGTGTGATTAGGTGGCAGGGGAGGAGGAGGAGGAGGAGGAGGTCAGTTATTTGGCTTCATGTGTCTGTGTGTGCGTGTGGTGTGTGTGTGTGTGTATCAAAGGGTGATTCTCTGGGAGTCAGGTACGGACTGGGAGGCTGTCACAGGATGTGTCTGGGAGAAAGTCGGTACCGGTGGAAGGGACGAGGGAAGGGGAGGGGGAGGGGAGGGGGGGGGTGAGAGTTACTGCTGTGAAGCGTGACGGGTCGTGTTTAGTGGGGGAGGGGTGTGGGGGGGGGGACCTTAGGGCTGGTGCCACCTGCTGCTCTTTGCTGCTGCTGTGTATAGTGCCACAGCTGTGTGAGTTGCTCCAGCTGTCACTTCACCTCTGCGCTGGTCCAGCTGTTACTCCTTGGGAGAAGGAGGGAGGGGGAGTGGAGGTGCATCTGCTCATGGCACCAGCTCTGGGGTGCCGTCTGCTGGTACTGGTGTCGCTGGGTTCACAGAAGTTCTATAGTGTCTCCTCAGGTTGACGACAGTGATGCAAGGGTCTGTAGCCTCCCCTGCCGTTATATACTTGCCGTAAATTACTTGTTCGACAGTGAATCGCTCGTCCTATGAGGGCCGTGTCAGCGCCTTCGGCTGTCATCTAAATCTACATTGGTGAACGTTCCAGTATACTGTGGAAAGAAACAGTTATCAAAACGGCCCACCCTCAAATTGCCAATGGCACTACAATAATTATGTGACGCGCCGGCTTGCCTTGTTCTAGCAAGTGGTGAGGGGACACAAGCAGTCAGGTCTCGGGAACAAAAAACAAAGTAATACCCATAGAAGAGGGAAAGTAAACCAACATTGTGGCGTAGGGCAAGTGGGTCAAGTTTTGAAGTTCAACTTAGAAAGATGATAACTCGATCTACTTTCGACTCCGTCAAGTAATGATAGAGAGCTAGAATATATATATATATATATATATATATATATATATATATATATATATATATATATATATATATATA
>JAYMFT010155352.1:0-12533 GCA_038088735.1 Panulirus argus
TAGTCATATAAGGCATATATTCAGGCAGTTACACTACCCTAACTGGTTTGTGAACAAAGCTTACTGGAAAGCTAGGATTGCTGTGTCTAGGGTTAGAATCCATGCGGATCCTACCCCAGGCTGGCCTGTGCAGACTCGTGGTCAGTATCGTCAATCACTACACCACGGAGACCAGTGTGTGTGTGTATGTGTATGTGTGTGTGTGTGTGTGTGTGTGTGTGTACAATTACGTATTTGTAACTACCTATTCATATTGTAAAGAGAAGGAGTTTTACACTTTCGTTGCCTCATCTTTTGACAATTTTCCATCATGAAGATTAATAGATTTTTGTATGCTCTCTGCAGTAACCTTGTCTTCAGTCATTTTCTTCCTTTCATCCATCACTTCTGTACTAAAAGAAATTACTTCCTGTACTTCTACAGATCTTTCTTAACAAGTTTCTTACTTAACTTCATGCCTTGTACTCTTTTTTTCGTTCACTGTCTGTGTTATCGAGCTATTTTGAAGACTTAAAGTCTGTGATCAGGTCACTCTTCAATGCTCGTCTAACGTGGGCAAATTTAGAGCCTTTAGTCTTTCCCTGTAACTCAGGTCTCTTAACTCTGGTACTATTTTTGTTAATATCTTCTAGACCTTCTCTGTTAGCTCTTTGTTCATCTTAAGGTGCAGTGACCATACGTGAGAAACATATTACAGTTATGGCATTATGCAGTATGATGTGAATAGCTTGATAAAACAAATTCTTATGCGTGAACTTGAATGCTACTCTAATACTTTCTAGCAAACAGATAGTTTCTTTGATTAATATCCTAAGATGAGGTTCTGGCGACAGGTTAGGGACACTGTCGTCTCTCAAGACATTGTCACATAGAGTTTCTTACATTTTATATACCACAGGATGATAATGATACTGAAGCCCTCTTTCACTGTGACTCATCCTTTTACGTTTTCATTTGCTGGGGTTGAACTTCAAACAAGTTCCAGACCAATTTTCAAGATTGTCAGGGTCCCCTTGCAGATTGATGCAATTTTCCACGCTTTTTACTTCCATCATGACATTTGCATCATTTGCAAATATATTCAGTTAGTTTATACCTCCTGACAATTGATTGATATTTATCAAGAAGAGTTGGAGTCTTAGAACAGAACCCTGTGGCAATCCGCTGGTGACATCAACTAAGTCTAAAAAGCTTTTTCTGACATGCATCCTTCCATTTCGATAATCCTCAGTCCATCGAAAGAGTTTCCTCTTTATTCCAGTCTGGTGATCCTGCGTCTTAATCAGTCCACTCAGGTAATTTCTCCTCCGATGAAAGTCATACGTTAGCTTTATGATTATCCTTACCGGAACATTAAAGACCACACTCGTCACCAAGATCGGTTTGTAGTTCAGTGCCTGCTCCCGGTCTCCTATCTTAAAGACTTTTTCAAGAAGCTTATCTAGTGAATTTGCTCACGTATTCTATGAATATGGTGAACTTTCATTAAGACCCTGAGATTTGTTAAGACCTTTTAGTATTTTGTTAATGACTTTTCTAGATATCTCAGTGTTTGCTATAACCTCCTCTCCAATCCCAACTCACTGGTGGTGAATACTATAGTGTCTTCCCCTGTGAAAACATTTTTGAACTTATCTAATTCTCCACATATCCTTATATCTTCCTCGACAATTCTACCCTCTGAATCCCTTAACCTGATTAGCCGCTCTTTAACTAACAACTGAATCCCGAGGAATTTATAGAAAAGTTTGCTATTTTCTTGCCCTCTTTACAATATTCTTTTCTAAGTTTCTTTGCTCCTTCTCTCATATCCTATTATAATCTGTCCTTGCTCTTATACGTCAGAAAAGATGGATGGTTGTATCATCGCATATTTCTTCCCTACTGCACATCGCTGAGCTCTCTTGCTTTTTGACATCTATGCGAGACCATTCTTCACGCTTTCTTAACATTTCTCCCGTATCTGAGGCTAGGGTTACCTGTATTCCTACTCTTTCATTGTAAAGTTTAGAGAACCACTTACCACAATGTCCTGGTTCTAGGCAAATGAATTCCATTTCCCAGTCTGTTTCCATAGAAATTGTTCAGCGTTATTCATTTTCCAAGATTTTACCTCCTCTTTATGTTTTATCATCTCTTTTCTTTTATCTTCATCACTTATCACATAATCAGACTTAAGCATTACATGATTTCATTTTCCAGCTGGTGAAGCATATATGATAATCTTATTATCCGTGATAACATGTGTGAGTATAAGTTCTATTAATGATGATGTATCAGTCCCTCTCATTCTGGTGCGTTTTCTGGTATATTGCTACAGAAAATTTTCCTGCTTACGCTCACCATTAAAATCTACAGTCCAACAGTCTATCTCTCTAAGATTTACATGGTCCATTATCAGTACTTTACCATTTCTGAAAAAGGAGTATTTTGCTGCTTTATGTGCCATCTGATTATTCCTTCATTGATATCATTGCATATTTGTTCTGGATCGTTGCATTTCTTTAGAGGATTATATGACAATCCTCCACCAGCCTTAACGACTAAACACTTTATACATTTTACACTACAGTTACACATGGATCACCTTGTGCCAGTTGTAACACCCCAAGCACACAACACCCGACCTGTGCTAGTAATGGCACACCTGAGAACTGAGTGTTATTGACAAGAGATCGTATCAAGCATAGTCTTGGTGAATCTTTACACACACACACACACACACACACACACACACACACACAAAGTTACTCTTCCAGAATTGAATTGTCAGAGTGGACCATCATCCACTCCTTTCTGAAACTTATTGCCGACTTTCCCTACCCTTCCTTTGCCTTCCTTTCCCATCCTTACTGCCATGCTTATCTCTAGATGGAACAGGTTTTCCTTATTACCATCCTTGAAATGCAGCTCTTTAACATTTACTAATAATCCATCAGTGTTTGTACACATTACCGTGACTTGGACGTATCCATCACCTGACATCCCTGACCTGTCTGCGGTGCTGGCGGGGGTGTTCCCTCCTCTTGCCTCATTTATCGTCTCCAGTCTTTTGCCATCTGAGTGTATTGTCTGTTTTTCTTTTTCTCTTCCTTTGGTCTATCATGTTTGGTAAATACCCCAGAGAATACCTTCTATTTTTTTTTTTTTTGCCTGCTTAAGTATCTGCTGGCTCCGTAATCATAATTCAAAGAACTCTTATGTCTTGAGTATAACCTCCAATTTTTCTCCTTTAGTTATCACTGAAATTGCGTCTGGCAATTCTACTGGCTCCAGTATTCTTTCGATGATTTTTTCTTTCTTTTTCCTTTCCATTAGTGTATGCTCATCATGTGTATGTGTATCCTGAATTTTGCTGTTGATGTGAGATGTAAGTTGCTGTCGTTTAAGAATCATTTACGAGATAATGAAATGTATCAATGACAATTACTTTAAGAACCAAAAGTTTGTATGCAAAATATGGTGTCAATAGAAAACCTTGATGAGGATTTGATCGTATATCCAACATCGTTACGAAAATGGTGAGCAGTCGTGAAATAAATCTCTGTAAAAAGTAACAGCAGATACCGGGTGATCTCTGTGGGAAACTTCGCACCTGCCGTGATATATGGAAACACACACGTTAAATCCAGGGATCAGTATGGGAAAAACGTGCACCTCCTGTAAAATATAAGACGAAATGTGTTAAGCACGTGAGAGCAAGCCACCTCTGTCCTGAGTTATAGCAGGCTATGTAAGTAGTTTACACCCTAATGAGCAGTTGCTAGGTTACCCAAGGCTCGCTTGTCAGTTGTGGACGAGAACGAAGTGATGTATGTGTTTGTCACCATAGCAACTGGCTGGGACGCGTGTCCCCAAATCTGTTCCCACACCAAATGGTTGGGATGTGTATTTTCAAGTCTGTTCCCACACCAACTGGCTAGGACGTGTGTTGCGAAGTTTGTTTCCACACCAAACGGCTGGGACATACGTTCTCATGTTTGTTCTCGCACCAATTGGCTGGGATGTGTCTTACCAAGTTGGTCCCATACCGACTGACTGGAATGTGTGTATCCCGACATCAGCCAGATGGGATGTCATTCCTCCTATGTTGGTCAAGACAACAGCTGGTTGGAACTTTTACTTGAATTTTTTGTCTATTTTTTTTTTTCGATGCTTTTTTTACTATTACGATTGAGTTTTGAATGACATGTAGACACCATCTTCGATCTGCATGTTTCTATGGTTCATGCAATAACAATTGCCAAAGCAAATGAAGTATTATTGGCTCTGACTCTTTTCCTGGTCACTGATAGTATTCTATCCCATTACTACAGAATAATACACATGCACAATGTATTACACTCAACGCTTACATTCTCTTAGCATGTATATATGAATTATTCCGCTTTAGTTTCAGTTAGTCTTTATGTTCATGAAGTATAGCCAGATTCTCTGTAATAATAAAGGAACTTGGATACACCTGAGAATACGTACGTATATGCGTGTGAAGAATACATCTATCTATCTATCCGTAAACGTGAAACCAGTGAGAGCCATGTTGAGAAACGACGTTAATAGTCTGAACATAAGCCTTGATAGCAAGTGTCAACACCAACCATGGCGGTGCTGGGTGGTGAGTCACACGTCCTTCGCCTGAGGTGTTTAAACATGGTGTCCTCTGCGTCGGCGTGCTCTCTTCACTTCATGGCAGATCTCATTACATCGTCAGGAGAGCTTGGAAGAGGTAACTGCATGGGAAAATCAGCAGTATATCCCAATCAAAATAATACGCAAGGCATTACCTAATTCTTAAACCTAGTCCTAGATCCAATCAGGTAGTTCAGAGGCATTCCATTTTTAATTCATATTTAATCCACCAAACTATGCAATCTGGCGATAGTTGGGTATCCCAGAGGGGAGACTGGGAGAAGAACGCGTGCCAGATGGCTGACAGCTAAATCTTTAGGTTCCTTAAGATAGTTTCTCTGGCGTCATTTCCGTCTTTTATTAAACTCTGGTGGACTTGGTACCATCGCTGGGTTATTGTTATTATTTTGACCGCTCTCACTATTGTCCTATTGCTTTGACGTTTACCATTTCCAAAAAAAGAAAATGAATATCTTTCAATCCCTCCTCAGCTCCCATATCCTTAAACACCTCGAAAAATCACAGTCTTCTCTCTGATCACCAGTATGGCTTCCTTAAGGCGAGATCCAGCAATGATATTCTTTCCTATCATACTAATATCTGGTCGTCATCCCTGAAAAAATTTTGGAAGTCATGTATAGTTGCCCTTGACATATCCAAAGCTTTTGACAGGGTGTGGCATTGGGGTCTCATCTCTAAGCTCTACTCTTTTGGCTTCCCTTCATCACTTTGCTCCTTCATATCTAGCCTCCTCCTCTCTGGCCGATCTCTACTATCTCTGTGGTTGTTGATGGATCAGCCTTCCCCATTTTCTCCATGAACAGCGGTGTCCGTCAAGGTTCTGTCCTATCCCCTACACTTTTTCTCCCTTTTTTTTTTCTATCAACGATTTTCTCTCCTCCACAATAATCAAATGCACTCATACGCTGACGACTCAGCACTGCATTCATCCACATCCTTCAATTCAGCTCCTTCCCTCACTCGATCTGTATCTTGTCTTGACACAGCTTCCACAATAAACTCAGACTTGGACAGGATATCTCAGTGAAGTACACGAAATCTAGTTAAGTTTAATGCCTTCAAGACTTAGTTTCCACCCATCTCTCTATCGAAAACTCATTACAACTCTCGTCTCTCCTTTGACGGTTCTGTAATTCCACTTCATGACTCAATAAACAAACTTGATATTACTGTAACATCTATTCTTTCTTGAAAACCCCACATTACAGGAATAGCTAAGTCTACCTCTAGGAAATTGGATGTCCTGTTTAGATGTCAAAACTTCTTTTCTTTCGAACAGTTGCTCCGTTTATACAAAGGATTAATCGAGCTTGTATGGAGTACAGCTCTCACATCTGAGTTGGTTCTAGGTCTGCATTCTTACTTCATGGAGTCGAAAGCGGTCCGACTTATAAACTGTTCTAGGCTAACTTCCAAACTTGACGCTCTTGCCCTAAGCCGAAATGTTGGTTCACTTTCTCTCTTCTATAGGTATTATTTTGGTTTTTGCTCGCTAGAGCTGGCTGCTTGTGTGCCCTATCCACTAGCTAGACCACTCAATACTCGGCAAGCTGCTGTGTCACATGATTACTGTGTGGCCATCGGCAACTCAAGGGTGGGCCATTCTGATAACTGATTCTTTGCCTACACGTCGAGGCTTTGGTACTCCGTACCTCCTCATGTCTTTCCCTCTAACTATGAACTGGCACATTTGAAAAACAGGGTTTTCACTTCCTCCAAAATTCGTAAATACTTTCCCTTGTCTTTTCTTTATCCGTTTCTTAATTCTCTCTATATCTCAGTTAAGGCCTGGCCTTGATGTGGACTTTTGTCCGTGACTGGAACCTTCAACATAGAAAATAAGAGAACAACTGAAGCATGAGTGACCAACTGCTGCAGGATTACTTGCCTATAAAGCGTGTGTAGGTTCCTTGAAATCCACTTGCGGTCATTGGTTCGCTCACCATGGAGGCAACTGTAAGTATGTAAGTGAGGCCTTTCTAAACAGCCCAGATAATCACTGTATATGTTTTTTTTAAGTCCGAAAAGTAACTGTATGTAAAACTATAAACGTTTTAACATTTGTGTAAAGGTGTTGTTGTGTATGGGTGGACTTGGCATAGCATGTCAGCCGTTTAGCGTGAGTCCTTCACCAACCTCTATATATTTTCCTCCTTCTTATTCAATATTTTTATGCAAGTTCCTTTTTGTTCTTTGGTGTGCAGGGTTTGTTTCTTTAATAAATATACAACATTTCACACAGCTGTTTTCCATAACAATGGAACTCCAAACAGACAAGCATGATAACTGAAGAATGATATGAGGACTTTACTTGGTTTTGAGTGTTCAGTTTATCTACTGCTAAATCATAATGAATCACCTCCAGTTGTTCTGACATAGCAAATGTTCACTGCACGGATCCAAACACGAAAATGCATGTAATAAAGATACTGGTAACTAGAAAGGTCAAATTCTTTCAGTGAATGCAGCGTTTTTCCTACTATGTACACTTTAGATACCCTTCTGCTAAGACTTATTAGGATCGGTTAGAGGATGTATTACTTACTATGCCAATTCGACAACTAAGACTAAATGAACTGGATTAGCAGTAAAGGTTTTAATTTTTCAGTAACTTTTCAACTCTGAAGACGACTAAATATGGTCGAACCAAATGTTTTGTGCCTTTAATGTTGATTCACCAACACTATGATCTAGTAATAAAAAAAAAAAGCATGTGATCCACGATGAATGACAAAAAAGAGTCCATTACTAACTTTCATCAAGGAATTGGGCGAAGCACGGAAAAGACATGTTTATGTAAGATTTCATGATGAAAAGATAAAAATGACTCAAATCAGAGATTTCTCTCGTACATTATGAGGTACATGTTGGAGGGTAGGTGTAAGAAGTGCATCACTTCAGCAGACTGAGATCATTGGGAATGGCCGATCCGCACCACCAGCCCCTCACCACCAGATCCTCACCACCAGCCCCTCGCCACTACATCCTCATTACCAAACCGTAAATACCGGACCCTCAACAGCCTCTTAATCGATCCCTAATTATCTGCTAGTCCTTGACGTTGGGAAAGTTAGCTCACTTGGGAAGTTTTTATGCTTTCCGTCGCTGGGTCATTAAACTTTAGGGCTATCCTGCGACTGCCTAATGACTACGATGGTTAAAAATGTTTTTTTTTTCTTTTCAAATCATTGATATGACATTACTGAAGATATGGAGAAATGAAATGATCATTAAGGTCAGTGGTCGCGAGCCTTCAAAAAAATAACTCTAGATCTGAGAGTCTGAGAATATTTGGAAAGTACCTCTTCATAACGTTATAGAAACTTCGAAGAGCATCCCCTTCACCGATGTTGCGAAGGCGGAGGGCAGTGCAGCCAGTGACCAGCTGCTCATGGTTAGCATTGTGAACTGTATCAATAAGAGCACATCAAATTCTGAGATTAAAGTACACAATTCGGTGCCATCATCACAGGTTATATATCGCAAGTTATGTCTTGCGTTACTCAGACTTTCTCTCAAAAGAAAGAAAAAGACGCGAATAACTAACAAAACATGTTTGCATAATTTTGCTCTGCTTGTGGCTTTATCATTTGCTTAGAGAGTAAAGAACAGCCTCTTCTTGATGCCTGCATGGAGGCTAAGAATTGCAACTACATCAAGTATGCGTCTTGGATCGGATGTAGAGCGTAAAATGGATGTACCAGTCTCCATCATCGCTTTCATGAGGTTGGTGTTATAGCAGGGTCTCAGGTGTTTCGTCGGGCTATCACTTTGTAGGTGACACGAAAGACGTTGGGACAATTTACTGGATGTCATGTCTATATATAAAGAACGGGGCGTGCAGTCCTCGTATGGGCACTGGAAATTGTATATAACATGACTCCCCTGGAAAGTTGCTGGTCTTGGCGCTTTATTCTTTTAAAGTAGATGTGATGTTATCTTGCACTTGTTGTAGTTGGTTGGCTTCATGTTTCTCTTGATTATGCCCTTTGATCACACCTTCATTTAACTTGCAGGAAGTGGACATGAAGGCCTTCTGGTATAGGCGCATGGTGTCCGGGCACTGTTTGATTTGAGGGCCTCAGGTTCGGTGTCGGCTGAGATATATGATTGGGGTTCCTTGGTGCAGTGCTAAAGGAGGGATTTAAGGCCCGTCTAACGACATGGCGTCTCATGAATATCAAAGAGAAAGTCGTCTAAAATGGCTCTTTTTTGAAGAAATCGTGGTGTAACGGTCTTAGACACTGGTTGCCATCATATGGTACAGGGTTCGATCCCGGGCACATAAAAGAAAAAACAAACAGGTCCAGTGTGTTAGGAATCGGTTGGAGTGAGTGAAAATTTGCTTTAGATCATTAAGAATGGAGATAGTGAGTGGTTTCAATCCTCCTACCACCGTGACAGAACATCCCACTGTGAAAAATTGAATCAGCGGAACAGTTTACATGTGGAAATACTTCTGCAATGTATTCACCATTTGGTGTCCATACCCTCCTCACAGTACAATCAAAGGATATAATTTATCACAAGAAATCACGCAAAGCGACGTACTTCAAGGCCAATATTGAACTGAACGCGATGTAAGTAAAACTCGAAATGGACGTTCACATTAGTCAAGCCTATGTGCAGAAATAAAAATGCAAAGATTAGTACAAGCAATTTCGAGAGTGGAGACGGACAATTAAAGAAACAACAACAACGAAGTTTGAAAGCAACACACTCGGTGTACAAGATCAAAATTTAAAACTAGTTAGTGAGACACAACAGCGCATCTCTTACCAGGTGAGGATCAGCGTAGACGTAACAAACAAAAGAGCCTCATTAAATCTGCCTTTATGATGTGTGGATGTGCGTCGTGTATTTGGTCACTGAATCTCAGAATATAACGACGCTGGCCTGTATGTGATGGTTTTACCTCCTGACCACTTTTTTTTTTTTAATCTCTTAACTAACATCAGATCATAAGTAAGCGGTATTAATCATAATAATTCCGCTGTTTGAACTCATCAATTTCTGTCATATAGCTCACTGACCAATTCACTGACATACCATCCTAGAAAAGTGTCTTGACACTTTGAATATGCTTACTGCGGACACATGTAAAACACTTAGCTTTCTTTAGATTATTAGTGAAGTGGTAGCCCACGAAATCTATCTTTCAATTATAAGTACAAGGAGAGGTAGTCCGACATGTCCAGGGGAGACATGTGGAAATGTTGAACTGAATCCATAATATTTAAAAGTGAGATGAGAATGTGGATTTGTAAGACGACCATTCGGACTTATGCAATGATCACAATTTGTCCGAGAAGGGAATGAGAGACACTTCAAAATTAACTCATGCGAACAGCCTGAGGTATCTAAAACACAGGAAGTGACGGGGTGGTGGATATGAACTGAAGGTGTGGGTGATCTGAGAAAATGGGAAAGTCGCAAGTTGCCAAGAGGATGTATGAAGTGTGAGGCTACAAGGGTAACGGAGGGAGAGGAAGGCTGCGTTACAATAAGTGGTCATGAGGAAGAAGAATGAGCTTCCATAATAAAAAGCAAATTGATACAGAATTTTTTTCAAAAGGCGAGTCATAGCTGGTTGGGAAAACCCATGATTTATAATGAAAAATACACGTACACGTAAAAGGGTCAAGATGGACAGGTTATGTGTTTGGAGCATGTAGGGAGATGTTACACCAGACCGTTACGTTACTTTTATTGAGACAGAAGATGTGACCAACATTCCTGACACCGATGGTGTTATATGGTTCTGAACACCATCTAACGTTCCTAAACCAAAAAGGCCGTAAAAAATCCAGGTGATTGATATGCAAAAAATACTGTTAACGATGCTATACATGGCTTTAAATACCGAAAAAAATGATGGAGTCGATATATAGAGTTAGATTTCAGTAGATAGGTAGGAGAGAGTTACATAGATACACAGACCACACACACCCAAACGAGATGGCCTAGCCTTAAAAGAGAAGAAGAAAAAAAAAAGAGTTCTCTTAAAAGCAGTAGAAGAAAAGGAGAGCAAATCAAAGGCTCTCATCCCACCTTCCATTCCCTCCGACAACACGCCGGACGGAAAACAAGTAGAAAGAAATACCTTCCAGGTTTAATATACTTGAAAGAAAATTTTTTATAGGAAAGTATACGGTAAAATGAACATGAATATGTCATGCATCCCTTCACTTTTTGTTATAAAGACAATACAAAAGATAAACTTTAGCTCCAGCCTCTCGACTTGCCATGCCTTTATCATTCCCGCTGTTGAGGAAATGATGCAATAATTCTTACTTACTCTCTCAAAGCAGGTAATATGGGATAATCGATTTAGATATGTTACCGCAGTGTGACTAAGAAGTAATCAGTGGTTGACAAGGTAGTATGATATACCACTGCGTTATGATGACTGACTGAATAATAATTCAATACTGGAGATGGAAAAGTGACGATCAAGTCTAATTTTGAAGACATTAAAGGTGTTCTGAAAGACATTTTCTGGGAGCATATTGCACGTATCTGTAATGTCGTTAGTAAAGAAATAATTAGTACAGTCCAGATTAACTTGGTGACCTCTAAGTTTCAGTTCATTTTTTCTCGTCGGTAATGATGACGCTACTGTAAAGAAATGTTCAAAAATATCGACGTTGTTGAATCCTTTAAGAATTTTAAAACATTCTATAAATTTACTCCGGAGGCGCCTCTTGCTTAGGGGAACAAGTTTAATTCTTGCAGTCTCTCCTCATATAGTATGTTACGCAAGGAAGAAATCAATTTAGCTGCTCTTTGTTGCACTACTTCGAATTTAAGAATATCCTTGCTCAAATGGGAGGCCCAAAACTGCACTGCATATTCGAAATGTGGTCTAACTAGACTTAGGTATAGTGGCAATATCATATCCTTGCTTTTGTGTGTTGATAAATCCTTACATCATATTTGCTTTCTTGCCAGCTTCATTACAATGCTGGGAAAATTTGAAGTTACTGGAGACAGTGACCCCCAGATCTCTCACACTAGGAGTATTCTTTATCTTGTGGCCCAACAGTTCATTAACAGTTTTGTTGTTGGGGTTTCTTACATGTAACAACGGACATTTTTTGAAGTCTAATGGCATTTGCTACTAACTAGGCCATTCAACAATTCTATCTAGATAGTCTTAGCCTATCTTCTTCAGTTAATATAAAACTGCCGATCTTTGTATCATATCCATATCTGGATACTAGATTATTTAGCTCTTCGTCAATATCGTTAATATAAATGATGAAAAGTATAGGACCAAGCACGGATCCCTGGGAGACCCCACTAGTAACGGGTGACCACGGTGACGATTGCCCATTCATTACGAATCTCTGCTTCCTATCACGTAACCAGGCTTCTCTCCAATTTCCTATGCAACCAGTAATCCCCGGACTTTATGCAGCAATTTAACGTTGGGGAGCTTGTTGAATGCTTTATGGAAGTCCAGAAATATCATATCTATTGCTTTGTCTTGTCGTGGGTGTTGAGTAATTTACGATAAAATTCAAGGAGGCTTGTAAGGCATGATCTGCGCCTTCTAAAACCATGCTGTGTATTATTGATCAGACAGTGTTAGACCAAGTAGGCTACGATTTTATATCGAATACTCTGAACATACAAGTGTGCAACAACGGCCGATGTTATAGTCTCAATTTCGATTGTATTTATGTAAGATTTTACATACAGTGCAGTTCCACCTCCTCGACCGTCTCTGTTCCTTACAAATAATTTGTAGTATGGTAAACTGCACTCGCTAATCAGATCTATGTTTTTCGTCTTCAGAAATGTTCCTGTAAAACCATTGAAATAGACGTGTTCACTGCTTACCAAACAATGCAATTCAGCTACTTTGTTTCGGATGGATA